>JAUCMR010000038.1:2447542-2477572 GCA_032357425.1 Enteromius argenteus | reverse complement strand
TATGTATAAATATATATATAAATAACATCTGAAATATAAATAGAACACTTTCATGATATTTAATTTCATTCGTCTGTAGTCAATGATCATCTATGTGTTTTTATTTTATTAATGATTAATTCAATTGAATTAACATTCAGACATACCATTCATAAGACACCATGATATACTTTACCATTCACAGTAAATTAAAAAATGACAATGCAAGATATGTTAAAAGTATAAAAGCAAAATATAATATAAAACTGACATTTTTTTGAGAGACTTAATTTTATTTTTTATTATTGTACACAATAAATTGTTTACTTTTACGCATGCAAATGCAAAAAACACCAGCTAATTAAGTGTGAAATATCAGCTCACCATCTTTGACAGAGAAAGACACAAGATCCTGAAAAACAAAAGAGAACGTCACAAACACTGAGCATCTGTATGTTAATGCGATTGTGCAGCTGGGTTAATGTCACACACGTACCTGAGTGATGGGTAAAGCTCCGGCTCCGAGCAGCGGCTCTGCATGCAGGATGGACAGGAAGGTGTCACTGCCTTCAAACCCGAGCCCTGCCAGGAACGCTTGCATAACCGGCATGACCGACTCATCAAGATCCAGCCACTGAACAAGAGCCTTCAGATACGTCTCACGAAAACGTCTGCATTGGGAAAATATCATGAAGTTTCACAACCCCAAATCATTCCAAACAACCTCTAAGAAATACAATGTCATGGTCCCACTTTATATTAGGTGGCCTTAACTACTGTGTACTACATTTAAATTAATAATTTGGTACAATGCACTTATTGTGCACGTGCACTTTTTTTTTTCCACCCTTAAACCTACCCATACCACCAAATCTGTCCTTAAGCTTACCTGTATCCACCCTCAGCGAAATACAACATGACAAGAATAAGGACATTGTACTTATTTTTTTGATACAAGTACACACTAGTTAAGGCCACCTAATATAAACTGGGACCAGTGTCATATTTCAGGAAAGTTGCACTGAATCAAAAGTGACTATAAAGGCATTTTTAATGTTACAAAATATCTCTACTTCAAATAAATGCTGTTCTTTAAAAAATAAAAAAAAATCAATGATTTCTGAAGACTGAAGTAAGGAAATAAAATACGTTTTAAAATGTTTAAAAAAAAATACTTATTACTTTAAATTGTAATACTATTTCACAATTATACTGTTATTACTGTATCTTTTAATGATGCAGCCTCGGTGTGCATGAGCCTTTTTTTTAACCCAACCTCAATCTTCTAACGCTAATATATATTAGTATATAGAACAGAACAAAAGTGATGTTATTTGTATTTATTTATTTTTTACTTCTGCTCCGGTCCTTGAAACAGCTGGCCCAAAGACACTCCACATAACCCAGCGTACGCAAAGCGCCCTGGTTCACTCAGCTGCCGACCAAACACTTTCTCTGCTGGTGACTGATCACGCTTCTGTCCTCCGGGGTCTGTCCCAATACAACGACAAAATACAAAATCAAAACACTTACAAAGTCCCTGTTACGAATGTGTTAGTGTTCAATAACAGAAACATCCACATTTTCACTACACGTTTATTACAGGGGTCCAAGTAGAATAGCAGTCCATTTTTAAACAATTCTATTACCCTATTTTCTTGCTACTTTTCTAGAATACAATTTGTTTGTGCTTTTTAAGTTTAATATGAACAGTTCGATTGCAAAAGCCTCTAAGTGCCGTCTGAAATTTTCATCTAAAATGGGCTTAAGGTTAGTAATTTTACACTCGTGACAAGTGTAGGTAATTTTCTATGCAATTAAAATAAAATAACTGAACATAAATATAAAAGCCTGATGAAAATGCAGTGTGCAATTAAGAGGCTTTTTGATCTGAACTCTTCATATGAATATTGAAAAGGGTGCAGCTTCCAGATCCAACATAATTTGCATGATTTCTGATATTGGAGAACACATAAAACTCTGTTACTAACATTTGCAAAAGGCACTGAAAATGCATAGCAAAAGGTGTTATGTGACACAGTTTCCCTTGTTTAACCAAAACGTGTGTAAGTGTGGTACTCTGTAATGTGCATTGTCATTATTTTCTTTTTTCAATTCATATTATTAATATTGTTTATCTTCAACTAAACGCTTGTTTAAAATGTGTTGGGTTTTCATTATCAAGTGTTATTGTTTCATTAGGTGGGAATAAGTGAAGATCGGTGTTGTGATCACTATGAGTTAATCAAGTGTAAATCTGTTGGTAACACAGGGATGTAATGAGTGACATTATACGAGTTAATATTGCTGTGCTTAACCTAATGTGCATGTGTATAGTCAGTCATTGATGTTGAATTCATTCAGGTAAAAGGAAACGGTGAAGAAGCATCGCGTGTCAGTGTGTTATTAATCATATCCTCCTCCTACATAAGGCCTGCATCCTTAAATATAACCCAGAACTGATTAAGCAGCAGCTGTTGAACACGTAACGTTATGTCTGACCAACACAAAACAACTGAATATAAGTCTCATCACAGAAACGAAACACTATACAATAGAACCAACAATAATAAATAATACACTCTCAAAATAAAAATAAAAAAACAAAGACTCTTATTTTGTGGTTATCTGCTGAGCAAAACTAAATAGTTTCAAAAGTGCCTCAACAAAGCGCACTCTTGCTGAAGTCTATACCTGGAGTTAATTTCGGGTCCTCGTTGTTGTCACTTGTTGTTTCCATTGGTTTATCCGCTCAGTAAGTTACAGCAGATTTGTTCTCACCATGGAGGAAAGTTATACTTTGTTGTCGTGACAGATGAAAGTTCAGCACGAAGTTGTTCTTTTATGCAGCAGCGCCCTCTATCCGCGAGTAATGGAGAACTGGCTCATGAATATTAATGACGTAGAGTCACGGTTGTCCAGCTCGCTCCTGCGATTGGCTGAACTGCAGACGTGGGCGAGGTCTATTTGGCGAATAAGCCAAGGATAGGCTTATGAATATTAACTACGCAACGTCACGCTCGCCCAGTTGGCTCTACTGATTGGCTGGTCTGCAGACGTTGGTGAAGCTGGCAAGATTGGTTTGGCTTATGAATATTAATCAGGCAACATGACTGGACCGTGTCGGAATGCTATTATGTGTTGACGTTTTGAGCGATGAATGACATAAATGTTGACTTAGAAGCTGACTTAGGAGCATTAGCCGCTGGCTATCAATATTGTTTATATATATAATATATATAGTTATATATTATATATTGTTATAAGCAGCATATAAAGAGAGCGTGGCCTAATTAATATTCATAAGCCGCGGAAGGATCAATAGAATAATGATATTAGCATGATATTAGGGTTATGTGATGTTGCGTGAGGATAATTTATGTTATTAATTGTTCATGTTATGCCTTATAAATCCGTGATGCTGAACAAAAAAGGAGACTGAATATAAATACAGAAACATATGCCCTGAAGAAATATTGTCATTTTGTGGTCAGCAGAGGGCATTAGAGACCTATATAAAACTGCCACTGTATAAAACCAACCAACAACCTAAACAGAAAGTAAATCAATTAAAAACGTAAAATAAAAGTACATCAAATCGATAATTAATGTGAAATAATACAGCTAAATAATGAATATAATAGTTGATTGATTACAGCAATGTGTCTTAATTCTCATTGCCTAATAACTCTCTATCTGACAGCTTGTGGTATTTCTAGATTCATTCTGATTCTTATCCTGTGTGTTATTATCTTGATCCTCCTGTTGTTACATAAGGTCCGTGAGCTGTTGTTTCCAGTAAAAGCCCATACTTGGGATGATCCAGGAGAATGATTTGTGAAATGCAGGATTGCATAGTTTCCTAAAACCAAAAAAAAACATATATACTGTTTGAGCAACAGTGAGCTATAACTATCTTTGAATGTGTCTTTACAGCTTTACAGGTCTGTACATAGAATCACAGACATGTCTATTCATATTCTTTTCACAAGAAACTATATGAAACTGATATTCACAACAAAAGTATGTTCACATATCTCCTGTCTTTGTATGTCTGTATTTTCTCGCCGGTCTTCTTTTCTTTCTGTGCCTGGTACCATCTCTTTACAGAGGTTATGAGGTCAAGACTGTAAGAAAGGAGTAAAGAAAGGAAGAACTAGCAGTCGATGGTACTTAATACAAACGCTGCTCCTTCCTTCATGTAAATAAATGTCAGCAAAGAACCTAACATTTGCGTTTGAGGTCAAAACATCCTGTTTATACACCGGTGTGCATTACAGATGTCTTTATTTGGACTTCTTTCTCCATTTTAACTTGAAAGGATCACATGCAAGAGATACAGAGCATCATCAGCCTTGACAGGCTATGTAAGCAAATGTAATTTTTTCCATTTTCATTTAATGTAAAACCATCTGTGGTGCAACACTCCCAAAATTCATAACTCACAGAAACCGAAAATACAAACAGAGTTAAAAACATTTGCAATTTAGATGATAGAATGAATAACATCAACAATAATAATATATCTAAATATATTATTTCACTAGTAAATAATAATAATAATAGTTATGAAATATATTCAATTTATAATCAATATTTTATAACTTTTTAATTATTATTATTTTTATTTTTTTTTTATTTTTATGAAAACACGTTCAGGCCAAAACGTACAGAAAAATAAAATATAAATTATATTTAAACACTTTCAGGTTTTATGTCAAATCTTATGGAAAAACCATAAATATATACAAAGCTGCATTGTTTTATGATGTTAAACTGAACAAAAAAACAATTATATCAATACTCATCAATTAATAATTACGTAAATAAATGAGTAAATTAATAAATACAATTGTAACTGTAAACAATACATAAAACACTTTCTGTTTTCATGGCAAATCTCATTAAAAAATAAAGCTGTATTGTTTTATTATGTTAAACTGAACAATAAATAAATAGTAATGGTAAATATTATTTGAATACTTTCTCAATTCAAACCTGATGGAAAGACTATAAAACTGTACTGTATGATATTAAACTGAGCAATGAATGATATCAGAACACTTTTTCCAGTCCTGTCTTATCTTTTGGCTTAGTTTGGCATTGTTAGTTTATCTTAGCTTAGTGTTTAGTTGAGCTTATACTTAAGTGAGATCCTATTCTTTTCTCATATTTTCGAATGTAACTGATTAGACAAGCACACTGTGGTTTGGGGTCAGCGGCTCCTCACCTTCTCCATCTCATTCCCATCAGCTTCATACAAGGCCAACGACACGCCTGGTCGCACTTGCATTTAGCCTTGAGATCAGAAAAGCAAAGGCAAACAGAAGAAAGGTGCTAAAGCTGTTTGTTCACATCTAAAAGTGCATTGGTTTACCGTCATCTCCCTGCCATCAAGAGCTCCTCACATCTGTTGAAAGATAACAGAGCAGAGGTTTTCCACCTCCCGACCCGAGACCTATACACACACACTTATAAAGATCTATCCTAGCAACCATTGTTCTACATTAAGTGTGTGTTTTCAGCACATCCGCAGCCAAATCTGTCGAGACAGGCCCTCGGCAGCAAAGGGGGATTCTTGGGGAATTTGGCGCCCAATCAAAGGCAATATAAACTAAATACACCCTCTTGACATCCGCTTAGTCAGATAAAGTAAACACACTAAAAAGATAATTCGTGGCACACAACCATGCTCTCAAAATAACTACCGGTCTTGTACCAACACCAAACCAGCATATATCAAGCTATAAGGTCCGTTTGGCCTCCTTACACACGTGTAGAAAGACGATACGGACTGAGTCTTGTGTGTGGTTGTGTATGAGTGGGTTTCTATGGAAAAAAAGGCAGCTGGACAGTCTTTTGGGAATGATGGGGCGTGGAATGGAAGAATAGCTCATGATACGTCTAAGGAGAGATATAAAAGAAAACCGCAGCTGTATAAGACTGTGGCCAAGATGAGGAAAATGCAGAATTGCATTGAAACGCATAACATGCGAGGAACTAATGATAACTTCGGGGAATGGGAAGAATGCAGAGGGAAAAAGGGTTCCCATCATGAATGAGACATCATAAAAGTTTCTTTCTGATGTGATCAGTGAGACTTTGCTGCATATTTCTGTGAAAGACATTGTCTCAAACTGCGCCAGAATATGCTCTCTCAGAAATAGGGCACTAAAGCTGTCACTGGGGCGGTACCTTTTCAAAAGATATATGTTTGTACCTAAAGGGTTCATTTTGGTACCTTAAAGGTACATATTAGTATCTAAAGTGTACATATTTGAACCTAATAGGTACAAAAGTGTACCTTTTGAAAAGGTACCACCCCAGTGACAGCTTTTGTACCCAAGAGTGAAGATACCTCCGATCTCAATATTTACATTAAAATTTGTCATCTAATTTGTCCAAGGCTAAAAGATTTGAGCTACTATATGAGACTATATGATATACAGTATGTCAACAACGTATGTCTATACTAAGAAATTATAGGGAAAAAAATATGTTCTGCGAGTTAAATAAAGCTTAATCAGCAGAAGTCGTGGCATAAGAACTACAAAAATGTATTTCTGCATGTCCCTACTTTTCTTAAACATAGGTTACAACGAGGCACAGTGAAAATAATTGAAGCCGATCTGAACATGTTCAAATGGCCAATTAAAAACATTACAGCCACAAAACATTTACACAAGTGTGAACATGATTTTATGTGAAGAAGTTGCTATTAAAAAGTGTTTTAATGAAATTATATCTACATTTCTGCTTTTAAATTAGACTAAATTTAAATAGATTTCAAGTGCCTCAGCTTGATTTTTGCTTCTTTTGTGATTGCAATTTTTTATTCAGTTTTAAAATGTACACATCAATTTTGTTATATGCCAAGTAACATGCGTGCATATTTATACATACAATACAAAAACAAGACTTAACATAAACTATATAAATTGACTTAGAGAACAAAAAAAAAGGAAATAAAAGAAAGAAAATTAAATAAATTATAGTTATAATTATAGTTATAGTTAATAGTTATAATTATTTCAATAATCACAAATTTGGGGTGTTTAACAACTTTGAAAAATTAATTGCATATAAATAAATGAATAAGTTAATTAATTAAAAATTTGGGAATATATATATGGTCAATAATTCATCACACATGAATAAAAAAAATAAGTGTCTTTTAAGAATAAATAACTAATTAACTAATACTTGGCCATTTTTGGCTATATATATACACACACTATTAATATATACTACTATAAATAAATTAGTGAAGTAAATATAATCAGTTTCTTTCCATAACAAATATTGAGTGTTATTATATAATAACTATAATTCATCCTAAATAAAAATAAATATAATTCATCTGGTTGCACTGTGAGTGTTCAGGACATCCTTATGCATGTGCGTGCATTTATAAACAGCCCTCTAGATCAAGATCCTATTGTCAGTAAGCTGCTGGGAAAATAAGCTGTCAGCCATTGACATTAACTCAGTACAGTAAGTCCACCCATAGTGCCCTTTATCCACGCTTACTCACACGACAGATGACAAATCTGAGCTGAATGAAAAGCTTTACTAGTTTTAACCCCGGACATTATGTGGTTTTCATTGAAAACGATCAGTTCTAGCACAAACACGCTCTAAATAAAGGATCCTTTAGCAGACATCAGAAGAGGACACAAGGGCCTCATTGTATTAGGTCCACGAATATAATAGCCTTTGTTTTTTTGGAAATTCTTCTTCCAGTGAGGAGTTCTTTCCGAGGTTTTGGAATGCCGTAAATACATCAGGAACCCTCGTTCACGGTTAGTAGCTGCATGGAAGTTGTCGCAATCTGCACTGGATGTGATGGATTGGTTTCTCAAGATGCGACGCTACAGCTGGCAAGAACACATGATGTGGGAGCGCAGCATGGAAAAGTTGTAAAGTGGGTGTTGGCGCTGTAAAATTGGGAAACTCTGAATGCTGGAATTGTGATGAAACCTATAGGGATGGAAAAAAGCTTTCCATTATGCATAATGCCCGTGATGAGCGAATGATTGCTATAGATACAAAACATTACACGTGGGAGAGCGAACACAAGCCCTTTACAGGCAAAGACACATACCGACACATGGGGCCCATATGGGAAGCCATAAAATGTGCACAAACAACAAACCTTGAGCATGGAAAGGAGTGGAAGTCAGGTCATTCAGACACAAAGAGGGAAGTCAAAGTGACGCAGGTACTGAAGAGCCACTTTAAGAGTCAGGAAGGCAGACCTTTACAAATACGGGATGGGGAACTGGTTTTTGCATGGAAGCTCATTATTTATGTCTTCAGTCTGGTCCTCATTAGTGAACGACCTCCTTCTATGTGCTCCTTGTACCAAGTGCTTCTGATTATTGGAGCCGCGTTTATCGCTTTCGACCTGCTTTGCCTGCATTTCTGCACAGATAACAGAAATCAGATAACGGCTTTGTTTATTCTCAGGCTTGCAATAACCAAGCTGCTTTCCACTTGAAGTCTTCACCTGACAGCCGAGAGAATTACAGAGCGATTTTGTGCAACAGAAATGGCAGTTTTTAATTCACTAAAAAACTAGAATTATCTACAATTACATACTGAAATCTCTTTCTGAGGGCGTTTAAGAGCTGCTTACTGTTACTGTAACCAGTCTGAGCTAGTATGGTGGTCCAGAGAATTATAAATGGAAATAGAGTGTTGACTGGAAGTGCAACACACTAACAACCACTGAAAAACACACTAACAACATCCTAGCAACTATAGCAAGAGGACCCTATGTGATTTCCACGATGCGGAAAACACAGATCACGGAATCAGAGCAAAAAAAAATGAAATTTCCTTTATAATGTCACAGATTTTACATAAACAAAAATCAAAAAGTAAGCCAGTACGCCTAAATAAAAACGCGATATGGACTAAAGTCTGTGAATATTAAGCCACAAACAGACTATAAAAATATAAATCCTGCATGTTAACTACTACCAAATTCCAAGATTTTTGGAATGCCATAAATTCATCCCTCGTTCATGGTTAGTAGATGCTCAAATGTTGCTGAAATCTGCACTGGATGTGATGGATTGGTTTCTCAAGGGCCCTATGGTTTCCACGACGCAGACAACGCAGATGGAATCACAGAATCAGGTCAAGAAAACTGAATTTCCATAACGCAGAATGTCACAGAGTTTGGCAAATTTTGGAGGTATAGACCAAAAGTAAACCTGTACACTTAAAAAAAAAGTAAGAGACAAACTAATGTCTGTGAACATTAAGATGCAAATATACTATAATAATATGAATTCTGCATTTTCTGCATGTTCTTTCCAAGCTGTTTGGAATGCCATAAATACATCAGGAACCCTCTTTCACGAAAATTTTCGATAAATCAAAAGTAAGCCAGTACACTAAATAAAATATAAAATAAAGCACAACAGGGACTAATGTCTGTGAACTATACAGCTATAAATCCTGCATGTTCTGAGCATCTCTGTGTGAATTAATAGTTTTGTTTACCACATTCTGAAGCACGTGTGGAGCTCATGTGTGTTTTCAGCTTCTGCCGCCTCAATATATGAACACATAAAAAATCTCTAGAACTGTCACTTCATGAGCATTTCACTGTTTATTTTGAGAAGAAGGTCTTTACAGCAAGCCGTCCAAATAACAGTTTAACTTGAAGGAATAGTGACAAAACATATATCACTTAATGTAATGATACTACTACTACTACTAGTAAAATTCTTATTAATATTTAAGGAATTTTTACAAGGAAAAAATTTACTATTTTTGCACAGTATTTATGGAGAAAAAAAAAATAAAATATATATATATATATATATATATATGTAAAATCAAGTAATTAGTTACGCTTTTGATAACTAAAATTTTATAAAACCCATTCAAATAGAATAAATGAATGGAAAAACATTTGGTTTAAAAATAATTTGAGAAAAAATAAAACATTTCATAAAGTCTTAAAATAATTTTTTTGTTAGACTTTTTAATAGACTGCTGTTAAATTGCGTAAGTTTCATGATTTCGATATTAATGAATTAATAAAATGTGATCCAAAAAATTATTTAATCATTAAATGAAAAGGAAAAAATGGATACCAGAAAGATAAAATGGCTACCGGCCAACATTCCTCAAAAAGTGTTTAACAGAAGAAAGTACCTCATATAGGCTAAATCTGAAACAGCACGAGGGTGAGTAAATAAAAACCCATTTTAGGTTGAACTTTCCCTTTAACGGAGAAAGCCGAGCTGTCTCTGAGGAGCTCCACTCCACTATTTCCGAGTGCTATGCCTGTACCCGTCTCTCATATCCACTCACATCCAATGACTGGCAATCCAGTTCATATAAACCCTAGCGAGATCATGTAACCATGCAATTCCCAGACCACACTCACTTCACAGCTAGCCATTTTGGACGAGAACTTTGTCACCTATTTCTGTTTTCATCAAGCCCTTGAAATCCAACACAAGTGGAAAGTCCACGCTCTGTCTTTTTGACTCGGCCCTTGATTAACAATCACTCTGCGGTGCTATTTGATATTCAAATCACTCTCTTCCCACTTTATTTCCACTCTCGACACTCTCTGGAATTATATTACCTCACTTTCAATGAGCATAACAGAGTATTGCACCGTTTGCTTTGCGGGTGAACACAAAAGCAGTTTGCACACATTCCAGAGCAAATTTTTCCAGGTGCACAGATGCACCTGATTTATTAGATGAATGATTCTGCTGGACACTGTACAGATGATGACAGACAGTCATATGAGGGTTGGAGCTGCGTGTCTAGACTGGTTGGGTGCAGCAATGCATGATCACGTTTTTATGAACTGCAGTATCCAGTCATTCATTTTACGATCTCCACAAAGGTTTTGATCTCTCCACGGGGTTTGCCCAGGGATTGTTCAAAGGAGGAATTGTGGTTTTAAGTGAATTAAGTGAGTTAAGTCAATTCAACGCCATCATATCACATCTGTTTGCATAGTAGGTGTGTAACGGTGAGCACAGCTTTAGGGATCTTTTACCACTGTATGGGAAATATGATTCATTATACAGTGTTTGGCCAAAAGCTGCTTTTACTACTACTTCCTTATATACTTAAACTCTGTGTAAGACTTTATCTCATCTACTCACGTGACTGAAGTGTCTGTTATTAGGTGCATCTGTCCTCATACCTGTAAGGCAAACAATGAAAATTAAACCACGTTCATAAGTAGCGGTTATTATTCAGATCATGAATAAAAATAACAATAAATCTGCATCTGTTGCAAAAAGAGACTGAAAATGTCAGTTTAAGCATGTATTAATGGTACTTGTACAGTAATTGCTCTGTTGAAGATGGAGATATATATATATATATATAGATAGATAGATAGATAGATAGATAGACAGACAGATAGATAGATAGACAGACAGATAAATAGATAGATATTGGGTCACACTTTATTTTAAGGTAAAATTTTCTGTCCCTATGATTTTCTCTAAAATTGTCACATATTTATAAGATATCGCTGAAATTATATATATTTATAAATATATATAAGGTCTAATTTATTACTTAAACAGAGATTATAGACATAGACATCAAAAATATATTATTTTGTTTTTTACAAACCTTTTAATTGATTTATGCATTCAATTTTATCATGTCCTCAGTGCAAAGTAATCAGCTTTCACTAGAAATATAAACCATGAAATGATAAAAACCTCAAAATAACTTTTAATTATGTTATGGACTAGGCTAAACTTCATCTACTCATACATATAAATCATGTGAAAGTTTATTTTTGTACAGTTTTCTTCATTTACCGTGTCCCTAAACCCATTTTCCACCCTGTTAGGATGTACTTCCTCACCATCCAAAATAGACTACAATTCCATTGAGATCATTTTCAGGAAGTGATATTTTTACAGCTAGAATTTAACTGTTTAAATGGAGGTAAATGTCACCTCTCACTCATAACCTTTTTTTTTTTTTAAATGTTCTCCTGCTTGTCCCACTCTTAAAGATCCACCTTGTTAGGCTATATTATGGAGAATGTTTGTCTGATCAAAAAAAACAAAAAACATATCTAACATAGTCATAAACGTTTTGTTCATCTGTAGAAGGTTAGAAAGCTATATGTTGATCACTGAAATAACTACAGCTAATTTAGCTCAAAATGTTCCACCCTGTTAGGTTTTTATAGAATGTGGAATGTGAAACTAATAGGATGGAAATTCTAATAGAATGCCGAACTTGGCCAGAATGTGTTCTGTATATTTCAAAATGTATATTTTAAAAAAAACATCAAAAACACGTAACTAATTTTCCCAAAAATTTGAAGCCACAATGTTACTGGATACCATGACTAATATTAGTGAAAATTGATCCATTTACTAAAGCAACACCTTAAATTTTAATAATATTGTCGCAATTTTGATCAAATAAATGCATCCTAGGTAGTTCTACATACTGCTGAAGTACGCTGACACAAATGCATGACCAAAAAACACCATATTATTACCATGGTGTATGCAAAAGTATGGTGCCATGGGTAAAAACTTCAACTGTTTCCTGACCCAAGTGGCCAGTTCTAGTTTCCCACAATGATACATATTATATGCCCATTCCCTAGCAAGAAAACAACTGTAACATAAAGATGAGAAGGACCAGATTCCGGGCACAGAGTCAAGATGGTGACGCTGGTCCCTTCTGAAGCACTGGAGGAGGAGTGCAGGGAGGGAGGGAACCTGCTGCATTCAGTAGCCCAGAGTGAGACAGTCTATTCCGAAACGGGTTTTGATCACTGAGCAGTTTATGGGAGAGCGAAGGGTTGCGTGTTTAGGTCGTTCTCAGCGCGTGAATTATGTAGAATAACCGCGCAGGTGCGATTTTATTGCAGTTCGGCTATATAAAAAAAAGCTCCGGTGACTGCCTGCATTGAATGCGACTTTAAAAGTGAACCGCAGGCGTCTTAGGAAAAACCATTTGAATAGAAACTGTGCCAGGCGATGTAGACGCGTTAAAACGTCCAGAACTGACTGTGATTTTGGATTAAAGTCCATCATGGAGGTCCGTACAGCGCTCACGTGTGTTGTGTTCAGCGTGTTTCTGTGGGCAGCAGAGGCTCAGCACTCGGTACCTGATTCAGGTGAGTCGTACGAGTCTCAGGAGTCATATAGGCTACTTTTATTCAGGACTCGGTACATAATTTAGACGAATTGCATGTTTTAATTCGGAGCTCGGTGTCTGATTCAGCGGAGTCTTTTGAGTCAGGACTCAAAAACCAGAATGATAGGCTACCTTTTTAGGTGAACTACTGTATACTGGACTATATCGAAACATATCGTTTATGCATTTAGGAGAACCATTACAGTTCTCTATACCTGATTCAGGCGAATCGGTTTATTCAAGACTCGTTAGCTTAATTTAAATGAGTCATGTTTCAGGACAGGTGAGTCATGTGGGTCAGTACCTGATTCAGGTGAGTCATATCAGTCAGTACCTGATTCAAAAGAGTAGATAATCTTTTATTTAGCAAAACAAAGAAATGCGCATGGACATTTCATGTTAGTGAAAAGCCATTGCAGATTAACTAATGTCCTAGAACCCTATTAAAGTGTAAAGTGTTAACAATTTATTTAATAATAAGTCCAGAACAAACATGTGAGTTTAAAAAATCATTGCTAATGTAAATCATTGACCCATGCACAGAGTTAACCTTAGTATTCTATTTAGTTCTGGTGCTGGGTAGATCAAGAACTTAAAGCCCTTTAAACAATAACACAAATGAAATAAGATGCAGATCATTTCTGATAAACATGACTGAGGGAGCAGCAGAATATGTACATTACAAACATGTGAGGTAGACAGAAAACATGTGCAAACGCATTTTGCTTCATACAGTGTGTCAGCGGATTCTTGTCCTCTAAAGAAGATGGCCCATGTTTAAGTCATCTGAGGTACAGAAAAAAAAGCCAAATACTTAATAATAACTGGGTCCATTCGTAAATGTTTTGAGTTGCAGTACAGCATTTTCTCTCTGGGTGTCATCTTATATATTTAAAATCCTATAGGTGAAGTGACTGCATTCATTTATCATGTCTCACAAATGACAGCCAGTGTTCGCTGTATGAATAGAGCTGCCATAACTTGCTGTCAGCACATCGCTGACATGCATATCGAGTGAGGCGTGCAAATTAAAGGATTCTTCTTGTCAGTCACTAACGTTAGGCTATCACTCGCTCTAGGGTTATGAGAAAGCTATTAAATTCCAGAAAAGAGAGGTATTGTGTACCTTACAATTATGCTTCTGCTGATGTCTGTCATGACATCCTACTGAAATCACGAAACACATGACAGAAGGTAAGCAAGGAATTTATGCATGCACTGTATTCAAAAGCACTCACTTTTCACTACATAGTGGAAGTCCTGTATACAGTTCACTATATGAGAAATGAGAGAGGCAAAATGATCATATCTGGCCACAGCTCCATACAAGATTACGACACGATTTTAATCTCTTCATGATTGCATGCTGATTGACCATGGTTCAGATTAGGGTTCTTGATTTTCTGCTATGCTGACTACAAATACAAGTCAGATATACCACAAAAATACATTTCAGTCAGATTTCAAGTTGCACATGGATTTGTAAAAACCCATTTTCATGTGTTTAATATGAAAGCTTGTTTCTGCTGCAGGGAGGAAATGCAAAATGTGATTGTGACATTTTATCTCTAATTTCCTTGCAATTCTGAGTTTATATCTCACATATTTTCTCACAGTTCTTAAAAGAAGTCATAACTTGCTACGATAGAAACTACATTGTGAGGATATAACTGTAGGATATAAACTCAAGAAAAAAAGTCAGATATTTGAGATAAAAGTCACAATTGCCTTTTTTATTCTACTGTGAAAATAAAAACAAACTAAAAAAAAATGCAGCAAGATGTAAACTCAGTAGAGTACATGCATACATGCAACTTTCATAATTGACTGCTGTTAAAAAACAAATCAGATAAGAATCTGATATGCCAAGAAAACCAATTTTTTTGCTGCTTGCCTGAACAAAACCATAGACACACCAGCAGTGACTCACAGAGAGTAATTCTGGAAGAGCCTTGAGCAGTTTGGCTTTGACTACAGGAGTTTCTGTACAGAGTGCCACCGCACCCTGCTTCCAAGCGGTCTGGCAAAGGTCAATTATTTAGCAGTCACGGGTTCAAGTGACCCGATGGGCTCTTTTCTTTATGCAAAACTATGAAAACTATGCACATGGTTTTAGATTTTGTCCGAATTCATTGTTGAAACGGGACTTTTGTCACCAAAACGCCTTCAGATCTTCTCACAGGACCTGGGTGGGCGACTTTAGATTGTCTTCGGTGGCAGGCGCTCGGCTCTCTGAGGCCTCTCACCCACTCGCTCTGTCTTGCTCTTTTCTGCACACTCACTTTCTTCCTCTTCAGGGGCTTCTGGGAAAGCCTCCTACATTCCTTCTTTTACTTCATATGGAACAGCCAACTCTCACCTCCCCCTTTTTCTCCATGCCCGCCCGCCCGACCGACCGCCGCGGTCCGTCTACCTCCTGTGTGTAACATCCAGTAGCCGGGCTGTTCCTTTCCCCATCTGTTTATGTTTATCATGCAGCTCCAGGTTAGAGGGCTCCTCTGCCAGGAAATTCCTGTAACGGCCAAATCAAATGTTCCATCTCCTGAAATATTGTGAAGCTCACAGTTCTTCCTTATGCTAATAAATAACTACTGTTTTCTTATTCTTATTTTTAGCATCTACCATTCAAGCACACTTCCTTGGCAAATGACTAATTTCCTCACTCGATGTGACACATATCTCCACTTGGCCGCTCTTTCTCAGAGTTTCTCCCAATTTTATCGTGCTCACTATAAACATTTAACAAGTTTGTGGTCAGTTCCGAGGGAGTGTGCGTAACATGGCATCCGAGCTTGTAAAAACGTGTACGTCTACTTCCGTCTGAAGATGTGAAACTGAATTAATAAGACTGAACAGTTTAGGAGGGAAAATCTGATAAAATTTCTAACAAAACAAAAGCTGCAATTAAACATGGGACTTGCTTGTGCTTATCTGCACAATTTGGCTAAACATGCAGCGATTATACATCAGCACGACTATAAAATGAGGACAAGAAAATTCTTTATTACTATAACTATATAATAACATTATGATTTTAAAAAATATTTATTTAGTAAATATTACAAAATAAGAAATATTGTAATTAAATATTAATTAATATTAGTTAAACATATATTATTATTACTTACATTAACAAAAATTTAATTACTTTTTTAATTTAATATTAAAATGTAATAAATATTTGTGATAATTTTATATAAAAAATTTAAATATTTGTGATTAGAAATTGTAATAATTTATTTTGGTTGCAAAATAATGCATTTGTAAAAAATATTCATATTATTAGTATATTTTAATTATTTCTATTTCTAAATAAATTAATATTGGTTTGATTAATCAAATTAATTATGCAGCCCTACAAGACTACCGCACCCCCTTTTTATAACCCCTAACATTAAAGGGACAGTTCACCAAAAAAACAAAATTAATTTCTGTTATTATTTACTCACCCTCATATCATTCAGAACCTTTATGATGTTTCCTAATGTTTTGCGCTCAATAAGTTTTTCTTTCCATTCAATGAAAATCAATGTTGTTCAAAACCCCCAAACCGCTTAAACATTCTCTCCAGTATCCTGTGTTAATAATGACAGAAGTTTTATAGGCCTTTAACCAGGCCTTTAAATATTAAACTCTGGGGCTTGTTTGTGCACAAATTACAGCTAAAATCATGTGGCTTTTCTTAACCAATCAAATGTACCATTTAAAATGGGCAAACGTCCCATATTATGCAATCTTATAAATTAAGGTTTCAAAAATTAAGGATAAATTAAAGGATAAAATCATGTGGCTTTTCTTAATCAATCAAGTTTACGATTTACAGCTGGCATGATTAATGATTATGAAATCTTTTAAATTAAAGTTTCAGTTGTGGGTTTTCACAGTCATAGAAAAAACTTCTTTGAAAGAACCATTTTTACTTACTCTAAAGAACATTTTAATATTCTAAAGCACCTTTTTTCCCACTTCAAAAGAATTGAAAGGTTCCATTTATGTTAAAAGTTCTTAACAGAACCATATAGATGACAAAAAAGAGTGTACAGAGTTCACCTAATGCTTTGGAAGGTCTGGAGTGTTTCAGTGCTGCTATGTGCTAAATAAACACTCCTCTCTCCCCTCTCGAGATGTTAAAGCATAGATCATTGCCATAAATGTCTGCTGTTGTTTTTCACCTACAGTTTTAAACTGCTGCGAGGGCGATGTCCTCTTCCTCCTGGACTCCTCCGGAAGCGTGGCCTCCTACGAGTTCTTCCGTATGGTGGACTTCCTCAAGGAGCTCCTGCTGCCTTTCTCGTTGGGGCCAGACCAGGTGAGGGTGGGACTGCTGCAGGTTGGGACCGAACCCCATCTGGAGTTCAGCTTTGACACCTACAGCTCTCAGGACGGCCTGCAGGCGGCGCTGGGGAGGACTAAACAGCTGAAGGGTGACACCAACACGGTGGACGCTCTCCTGATGGCTAGGAGCCAGATTTTAAAACAGGGCGTGCCGGGAGGTGCCAGACCGGATCTGCCAAGGGTTCTGGTTTGGCTCACGGATGGAGTGGATCCGGGTGAGGTGCAGGAGCCGATGGCGAGGCTGCGGGACGAGGGCGTGGCCGTGCTGGTGGTGTCCACGGGTCACGGGAACTATCAGGTGCTGAGAGAGGCTGTGAGTCCACCCGCTGAGGAGCACCTGTTCTTCGTGGACATTGACGATATCAACATCATCAGCGAAGACTTGAGGAACGCAATCATTGGTGTGTTTTTTAGCAAATGTTAAAAAACTGGTTACATTTTTTATAATTAATTACTTATTAATTAAATAATCAATTAATTACATTTAAATAAATAAATTATTATTATTAATTTGTTATTAAAAATTTAATGTTTTTATAATGTATCAAGCTCATGATGATAATACTATACTCCAAAAGGAAAATAAATACATATATATATATATATATATATATTCTTTTTTTTTTTTTATAATTAATAAATTAATTAATAATTTAAAATTTTATTTAAATAAATAAATAAAAGTGTATTATTATTAGTTCACTGTTAAAAATTTAAATAAATAAATGTGTATTATTATTAGTTCACTGTTAAATATTGAATATGTTTTTGTAACTTTATCTAATTTATTATTACAATAAGAATCTAATGAGAAGATACCCATATAGTTATGGTTATAAATACCATAATAATAATAATAATCTATTGTTTCTAATAATTATTTTAAAATGTGTTTTTTATAATATTAAAATGGAATTTTGGAACAGAAAAAAATATAATGAGAACTACAAATTATTGTTTAGAATTTCTATTTACTAAAAGAATTGAAAAATAAGCAAAACAAAATTGATAAAAACACATGTATATATACTGAAACTTAAAAAAAACTTGTAGGTGAAATGCTGGGACTCAAAACATGTTCATCATTAAAGTCACGTAAAATAAAATAACTCTGATTTAGAAGTTTATCATAGAAGTTAAACACCACTGAAATACCATGAAAGTAGTCAATTCGACTGCTGTATATATTCTCTAAAATGGTTTTATTTATGCGAGGAGCATATTGGAATATAAATAGCTATTTACTGAAAATTTGGCCTTGTGCAGTATTTCTTAAATTTCACAAATCATAAAAAACAGATTTTCATTCAAAGTAACCGGCAACCTTATGAGAGTGTTTTCTAAACAGGGAGAGTGATCTTATGTGATATCTCCGTACCTCCGCCCCAGTCTGCCTAAGGAATCTCGAACGCCAGTCAACTCCGACACAAATAGCTTGAGACAGCTCAAACAGAAGAAGGGCCTGGAGGAAACAGAGACAGAACACTGTAACGGGAGATGAGGGCTATTTATACACAAATTATTTTGGCCTTTTCAACCCCCGTCGAGGTCCCCCGGAGCGCTAGACGTTGCTATTATCAGTAACCATTCTTCCGCACATATATAAGGCGTTACATATGTGCAACTTCCAGACACTTACATAAACAAACGCATAGATCACACGCAGTAATTCAGAGCAGGTGGTGCCATGTCCTTTTAGAAACTGCCCCAGGCATGGATTTAGTGACTTCAGTCACTAATTTAATTTCAGCCATCTCTTATTTCTCTCAAATCAAATACAGGGATTTTCCCGGAAATTACGCTTTGCATAATGAAAATGATTTTTATGACCATTACTTTCTTGTTGTTTGTAAGAATTATAACATTATTATTAATTATCATTAAACGCAAATAAACATTAAACCCCTTTTTCACAGACAAGGCCTAGTCCTACTAAAATGTAAATCTGAGCTAAAAGAAACTTGCACTGACTGATCTTAAAAAAATGTCAGTGCCTTTGTTTTGTCTTAAGATGCACAGCAGTAATGCTTTTTTTTTTTTTTGTCATGTTTATAATAGTTACTTTAATGTCCAAATTAAACAATGGCCTAATCCTGGTTTAGGCTAATCCTTGTCTGTGAAACCGGGCATAAATGTATTATTATTACTATTACTAGCATTAATTAGATATGGATTAAATGTGATTATTGTATTTACTAATATTTGTAATAATTTGTTTTATAAATAGCATTTATTTATAAAAAACAATAATAAACTAAGTAATTACACTTCACATAATAAAATATTTACTATTTGTTACTATTTATTAGTGGTGTGGTGGTAAATGTATCCCAATTTAATAGCATCCAAAAAAAACTTTTTAGAAACATAATATATGTATGTATACTGTGTATATTTATTATGCATACATAAATATAAACACAGTATATATATATTGAAAATATTGACATGTATATATTTATATTCTTACATTTTATATTATATATAAATATACTAAACATATAAAATATTTTTCTTAAATATATACATGCATGTGTTTGTATTTATACAATAATAATTAGTGTTAGTAGTAGTAATTTATTTATTCATTAGTATTAAATATGAACATCAAACGTATTGTAATTATTATTATTATTATTTTTAGCATTATTTACATATCAATAATTAAAAAGTAATATTATATTATTATTTTAATAATAATGTGCAACTTCCAAACACTTAACACACAAAAAGTGCATATCTCGCACACAGTAATTGAGACCAGGTGGTGTCATTCACTTTTAGAAACTGCCCTAGGCATGGATTTAGTGACTGGAGTGATTCATTTAATTTCTGCCATCTCTTATTTGTCTTTCTGTCTGATCAAACGCAGAGATCATCCGGGCCGAGAGGCTTCAGGTGAAGTCGGTCACCAGCACTACAGCTCAGCTGGAATGGAGGCCTGTGTTGGCCGGCACCGGATACTATGATATCCAGTACACTCCCAGTCGATCAGAGCAGATCGGAGGGCCCAATCTTTTCACTGATTCGCAGCTTTCCCAGAGGATCACGATTCGTGGAGATGCCAGCTCGGCTAAACTGACAGGCCTGTTTCCAGAGACCACATACACAGTCACACTCACACCGAAGGCCAACCTGGAGTTCTTCAACTCTCTTCAAACCACCTTCACGACACAGCCAGGTGCAGAACCATCCACACTTCATCACAAAATCAAAACAAGGAGAAAAATATTGATATTTTGTGTAATGATTTTTTTTTGATGACAGTTACTTTTTGGTGCATCTTGTTTAATTTTAATAATAATAATAATAATAATAATAATAAAGTAGCAGGAGTAGGAGTAGTATCATTATGAATATTACATTTATTATTATTATTAACATTAAAGAAATACAATGCTAATTATTATTTATAATATTATCATAATTAACATTAAATAACAACATAAATAAATGTATAATATAATATAATTGCATTAATTGGTAATTATTAAATATTAATGTTGCTGTCTAATTATTGTTATTAATATTTTTATATTTTATATTTAATAATATTATTATTATTAGCATTAATTAGATATTATTAATTAAAAATGTATATTAAATTAGTTGCTGTTGTTGTTATTACTACTACTAATAATAATATGCTTTAATTTGCAATAATTAAATATTAACGTTGTTGTTATTTATAGTTATAGTTGTTGTTATTCATTGTTATTGTTATTGTTATTATTAGCATTAATTAGATATTATTAATGAAAAATGAATATTAAATTAGTTGATATTTTTTTATTACTAATAACAATTATGATATGCATTAATTTGCAATAATTAAATATTAACGTTGTTGTTATTATTAATAGTATTGTTATTTTTTTAGATTATTATTAGCATTAATTAGATATCATTAATGAAATATGAATATTAAAATAAGTTGTTTATGCTATTATTATTATTGTCATTAAATAGCATTCATAAATTTAACATTAAATATACAATTAAAAATAATGATTTAATGTTGATAATTTATTCATGTTAACTTCAAATTAAACATTTAATATATTTTTGTAATATTAAAATGTAATGTTGTTAACAAAAATGACAATTAAGAATCACTGAGAAATACTGATAAAAGGAGTGAAATGCTGGTATCCACTGCACAGTTACCAATTGAGAATCAGTGTGTATTATCCCCCGATTTATTAGTAAAACAGGATGTTGACTTTACACATGCTAAGGGACACAGAAGACATATAAACTTAAGTAGAACTAAATGAAAAGCACATGCATCATTAACACCTTGTTCAAACATTGAGATGTTCTCCTCTCTCTCGTCTTACCGTCAGTGAATCCTCCTCAGCCCGCAGTGCAGACTCTGTCGACAGTGACCGTGTCAGAGTCCAGCTCTAACAGTGTGCGAGTGAGCTGGGGCCCGCTGCTGCCTCACCTCATCCAGGAATACCAGCTGGAGTATTCAGCGCTTCCTACAGGCCCGCTGCGGGTCGTCACCGTCAGTAACAGACAGAACTCCACAGTCCTGACCGGCCTCACACCCGACACGCAGTACCTGGTCACCGTGAGTGCGAGACAGGCCTCTGGCAAAGAGAGAGCCATGACGGTCAAAGTCTGCACACAGGAGGGTAAGAACCAACACATTATCTCAGTATCACTGCACTTTCATTAAAACAACACATCGCAGTCATATGAATTCACTTCTGCTTCCTTAAACTCATTTTATCAGTAATAATTTTATTTAAAAAAAAATTGTACTGGCCCGAAACTAATTAAAAAACAAAGCTAAAACCTGCTTTAATTTATTAAAAGCTTTTGGGATGCTTTCCAACGGGACCACCCTATTTTAATGTTTCTGTCAATATTATTTCCACATCCCTCTCATTAATTCCCAGGCTGACCTCTCTCTCTGCTTCTCTCAGTGTTGCCGGCTCTCTCAGACCTGCAGCTCACCACAGTGGGCAATGAGTCAGTGCAGCTCCGCTGGAAGGGGAGTTACGATGGTCTCCGTGGTTACTGGGTCACATGGGAGCGAGGTCAGAGCCTGCGCTCCACCCTGTATCTACCGCCCAACCGGCTCTCCACCACCCTCAACCATGTGCCCTCCAGGGCTCGCGTCTGCGTCTCTCCGGTGTACAGGACGGCCCGTGGGGAGGGACTCTGCTGCACTGCTTAAATGGGCTCCGGTGAGACACCTGTCGGGGACACAAGGGGATTATGGGTTATTTTATATCATGAAATAAAGTGGTGTAAGTAAATTTTTTAATGAACGAGAGCATTAAAAACACCATAATATGATTGCTTCTCCAAAAAACAACACTATAAATGTTTTTATTTTGGTCTGCTTAATTCCGTCCACTGCCAAAGGGATAGTTTACCCAAAAATAAAAATTCTGTCATTACTGCAATTACTCACCCTCATGTCATCCCAAACCCATAAGACATTTGGCCATCTTGGGAACACAAATTAAAGGTACACTAATTTTCTATTATTGTTAGACATGCCTCTCACAGCTGATTGGCTGCAAGGTTTAGCCCGACACTGTGGGCACTTTTAAGATATTTTTGATGAAATCTGAAAGCTCTGAACCTCCATACACAGCAAGGGTCTTACCACAGTCAAGGCGCAGAAATGTAGTAAGGACATGGTTAAAATAGTCCATGTGACCTCAGTCGTTCAACCGTAATTTTACAAAGCTACGAGAATACCTTTTGTGCACAAAGAAAACAAAAACATTGACTCTGTCAGTCTTTAAAAATAAAAAATTGGGGTTAGTTTAAATCAAAATGACAATTCTGTCATTCATGACTCACCCTCATGTCGTTCCAAACCCATGAGACCTTCGTTCATCTTCAGAACACAAATTAATATGTTTTTGATGATATCAGAGAGCTATCCGACCCTCCATAGACAGCAATACAACTAAATGATCCCAGGTCCATAAATGTTGTAAAAACATTGGTATAAGAGTCCATGTGACATCAGTGGATCAACTTCAGTTTTGCGATGCTATGAGAATACTTTTAGTTCATTTCAGTTGTATTGCTGTCTATGGAGGGTCAGATGGCTCTCTGATATCATCAATATCACCTTGTGGGACTCCGCATGTCATGGATGTCCACTTAGACCTATATTCACATAATAACCTTTCCCTTCTAAGTATGACCTGAACCATTTGAGTACCATTCTACCTGACCTAAAAAGCCTCGGCATAAATAAAACATTTATTTATTTATTTTTGAGTATAAAACGTGGATAATTCAACTCATCAACTTGCAGTTCAAGGCTTGTCGCAATCGTTCCTGTTGTGTGTCGTCAATCTGGCAACCTGAAAGAGGGGAAACAACTCTCCAATATTTAGAAATTGGACGGCATCTGTGTATGAAATATAATACTGTAGGCTTTTTTGGGTTAAAGGTGAAGTGAGTAATTTTACCACAGAATTGCATGACAGAATGGACGAACAAAAAAAGAAAATTATTAAGGTATTTTTTTAGCTTGTATTAATTTTTAAACCAACATTTATTATAATAAGCACCTTCTGTTTGTGTTACCACACAGCTGCGATGACCTGGAACTGTGGAGCGCCGTTCTGCCAAATACAAAAGATGAAGAACACCAAAAACTTCCCACAAATAAACAGACGAGAGAACAGGGGAGTCCAGGACACTGTAGCTGTTTGAATACTCATCACCCATAGATGGTGATCTTTAAACACACCCACGCAACATGCACTGACAAACAAGCTCCAGTCCACGCTTCTAACACAGAGACTAAATGAGCTTCTGAAGAATCAGACTTTTAAAGGAATGTTTCGGGTTCAAGTTCACAGCTATTGATGACTGAGATCTGTGGCTTGCTGTGCATTACCGCAGAACATTTATGACTTTGTATCTCGCAATTCAGACTTTGTTTCTTGCAATTTTTAGGGGGAAAAAAGTAAAAGTGGCATGAAATAAACTATTTCTACTAAACAATTTTTTTCTCAGAATGATTTTTTTTTCCACCACAGAATAAAAAATTACTTTTAAAAAGACTTTTTTCCTTGATATTGCAAGCTTTTATTTCACAAATCAAACTTTTTTTAATCATGAATTATGACGATATATACAAACTCGCAAATCTTTTTTTCCTTGCAGCTCAATTTTCACTTTGTTTTTCAGAATTCTGAAATTACACCTCACAATTCTATGGGTTTTTTTGTCTCTGTGGAATAAAAAAATGAAAATTGAAAAAATAAAATGAAATTAAAATAAAGGTTATTTTGCGCCTTTTTTCTTGCAAGTTTGAATTTCATAATTCAACCTTTTGTGAGTTTATATCTGACAATTTTAACTTTATATCTCGGAGGAAAAAAGTAAGAATTGCAAAATATAAACCAAATTGCGAGATATAAACTTTTTTTTTTTTGGATAATTTATTATCATTATTTTTTTTAATCAGAAAAATGTACAAGTCATAATTCAGTTTTTGAAAAAAGTTTTTAGTTTTAGTTTAGTTTGTTTTTCTTATTTCACAATTCTGAAAAAAGAAGCCTGAATTATGAGAGGAAAAGTTACCCTTTTACAAGTTTTTTTATTACAGTAATGCACTTATGATAGAAGTCTATGGGACAAGACATTAAACAATCTGTTACTATACTTGTGCATTTTGAGTGAAAGTTACAGGGCTTACCAACTTTATATGAGACTGATAATTACTTTGACAAAATTAGCTATTTTATCATGCAGCTATATTCAACTGTGTTTATTTTAACATTTATATGCAGTTTTCTTCCATTTGAACCCATCATATTCCTTTAAATTGTCAAATGTTTACGTATTAGAAATGTAAGATTTTATTAAGAGTTTTATCGCCAAAGCAATAGTATGTAAATATCCTACTAACGCTTTTTGAGTTATATTTATCAGAGATATAGTTTTCTCCGTACAGTTTGAAATGGGAACAATAACAGTTTTAGAGGGAGTCTGACTGACTTCCATCACTGGTTTTT
The DNA here is from genome assembly GCA_032357425.1 of Enteromius argenteus. NCBI lineage: Eukaryota > Metazoa > Chordata > Actinopteri > Cypriniformes > Cyprinidae > Enteromius > Enteromius argenteus. Next base: position 2,452,085 of record JAUCMR010000038.1, on the reverse strand, counting down.
CTTTAAGGTCAATGCATATATTGTAATCCTGCTAGAGTTACACGTTACCATAACTACAGATTTTGTTAGCAGTGAAACTCAGAAAATCTGGCACAGATTTTAATCACTGTGGCTAAGTATTAAGACTTTGCAGATGTTGGTTGCAGATGTTTCGTGGTTCAAAAGGCCACGACTGGTCTGCTCGAAGAAAAGTGACTCTTTCAGTGGGTCAAGCTTTTCCCTGTGCATGCATACTGTAGACTGGATTTATCACTCATAGGAGAATGCTTTTCTCTGTAGTTGTCTTAACAGGCAAACATATGTTCACAGGCTGGATCATGGTCTTAAAATAATGTTTAAGAATAGATCATTTCATTTGTACAGACTTTAATGATGGTTTTCACTTAATTTCAGTGTCATTACGCAGGAATTTGTAGCTATTCAAAAAATTCAGCATCTGATGTTTCGTGTGTCTGGTTGTTGCAACATAATGACAAGTTGGGCTTTCTGTATTATAAAAAGGTGCTTGTTCATTCCCAGCTTGGCTGCACGTCTTACACATCACTGTTTTCAAAAAGTTTGTAGTTAATTAAAAAAATAAAAGAAATCTATTTCAATCCATGTCTGCTTTTGTTTCTAAACCTCTATGTATAATATTTATGGCTTTTACTTTAGCTTAGATTTTATGACATTTAATTGCAAATTAAGAATTAAATAACATTTATAATTTGACATATAATTTAATGTTTTCAGTGACACTCTACCCCAAAATAGGAGGGAAAAAAATCTGTTATTGAACCATGATGTGTTTTTTTGTTGTTGTCTTTGGATTCTCATTACAAAATGTATACATTCTTAAAATAACATTTTGCATCACAAACAAATGATCTAAAATGGCTTAGCTGTCATTAAACGCAAAGTCTAAATGGCTCAAAAATAGCTTTTTTTCTTTTTATTTATTTGTGAGCCTGGAGCACAAAACCAGTCATAAGTAACACAGGTGTATTTGTAGCAATAGCCAATAATACACTGTATAGGTCAAAATGATCCAGTTTTCTTTTACACCAAAAATCATTAGTGTATATTAAGATATTTTGTAAATTTCCTGCTGTAAATATGTCAAAACTTAGTTGCATCTTGGACAAATATTGTGCTATCATAACAAACCATACATCAACGGAAAGCTTATTTACTCGGATTTCAGAAGATTTATAAATCTCAATTTTTAAATATATAACCTTATGACTGGTTTTGTGGCACAGGGTCACATTATTTTATTTTGCTTTAAGATGAAAAACAACAAGTTCACCCGTTTAGAGAAAAATATCTAGTCCTACACAATTTAAATCCCATTTGAAAAGTTTATTAATACAATTCCACTGCAGAATATGAAGTTGCCCAACTGTTTGAAAATGAAATGCTAAATTGAATGATAATTTGAATGCAGAAACTGAATGTAGAACCAGAACCGAAGTGTTTTAAACAAACTGATCAAATACACCGACAGGCTTAAACAGTAGTCCATTATTAATCTTAAACACTTTCTCCTCTTAATATTTTGATTCCCTTTCCAAATGTTCTTTGGCTGAGCTGAGATGGGTCAACTGAAATTAATGAGGGTTAATGTTGGACTATGTTGGGTACAAAAAAAAATGAATCGGCCAGCAATCTAAAGCACAGCGTACAGCCTGATGCATCTTGACATTGTCTCATGCTAAAGAAACGCACCCTCAATCATACAACACATTCCCTGTACATTTAAATAATAAGGTTCTGGATCATTACACAGTGTACGGACCACCTAAAACGGTTTCCCATGTTTGCTCTAGATGCTCAGGGTGTTGAGCGCTGGCACAAGAGTGACGGGTTCAGGTACGTTCTGATTCTGATCATGTGACCCTCTGCCCTGTAAAACCTTCTGTCTGTGTCTCTCCTCCTGACGTTTCTTCTTTTCTAGGCGCAGTTGCTCTTTCCTTTGTTTATTAGAAAGCTAAAAAAAAAAAAAAAAAAAGAAAACTTTATTATTTTAGTCCTTTCCATAAAGGGTTATTAGTTGGCAAAAACATATGTATATAAAAATAATATTTTTATTACTTAAAATAAAACATACAATTTTAAATGCAATAGAAAATAAATAAATAAAAAATTTGCTTAAATAACAAAAACTTAAATAAAAATAAATAAATAAACTATGTAGACATATTAAAAAACAGATTTTAAAAATTATGGAAAAAGACAAGAACACAACAAGTAAAAAAAAAACAATGGTATTTTGCCTATGCTTTTTTTGGGTCAAAATAAAAAAAATAAATAAATAAAAAAATAAAAAAATGGTGAGAGAGATATTATATATATATATATATATAGATTATATACATACAAAACATTATTCAAAAAACATAAATATTGTATTACAAAAAACTATAATGGAATGGTACACTATTTCTTAAGGTACTTAAATATTACATATTTTATCATTCATAACTTTCTTAGTCACCTTGGTTTTATGTGAGATGCTGCCCTCTGTTGATGACGTGTTCTCACTACATTCAGCCTGCATGCCTTCACATGAAGGGTGTGTCCCTGAGGCACAGTCTCTCTGTGATGATTGGTTGTTTAGTTCAGACTCCAGCCAATCACTGTGGCACGTCTGTGATGTGGCACTTGATTGACACAGACTGTCCGATTGACCTGGGGACACAAAACAGCGGTGAGAGGAGCACATTCGAGAGGAAGCAGAGTTAAAACTGGTTTAGGACTGACTGACTGTCGGCACAGAGAATGCTCAAGATCAGCTCTTCATCTTCAGAGAGAGAGCGTGAGGGAGAGGCGCCTCTCGCCTTTTCCTTCTGACCGTCTCCAAAGCGTCTGGGATTATTCAGACTCTATTCAAGGAAAAAAAAAAAATATTTCAGAAAATGTCAGATTATGGTTCATGTATGTGACTTAATTGTAGCCGGACGGACCTCTATACGCAGATGAGCCGGATTCTCAGAGTTGTCTCCAATCTTTCGGACGCTGTCATAATGGTCTCCATAGCGATATGCAATGTGTAGCTCACGGCACGAAGGCTTCTCTGTACCATTTATCTGCATGTAAAAAAAAAAAAAGTGTTAAACCATTAATAGAAACACATTAGAATTAAATGAATCAAAGAAATAAATGCTCCATCACCTCCCACAAAGGAGCGTTCAGCTGATGAATAACCACTTTCAATTCCTGGCTGCGAGCGAAGGCCACGATGGCATCGTTACCAGCAAACGTGCCCTGCTGTGAGAGGTTTGACACTGACAAACAAAAACAACAAACACTTCTTCAATGACAAGGCACTAGAATAGCTGGACAACAGCATATATACACTATATTACCAAAAGTATTGGGTCACCCCCTTCCAATGAACAGATCTGACTACTTTAGTAATTTCCATGAGTGCAAGCCTTAATATTTCTGCATATAATGATATTCTGGGGAATTGTGTGCTTCTGATTTATAGTAACAGTTTGGACAGGACCCTTGTCTATTCTAACATGACAGTGCCTCTGTATATAAGGCAAGGTTTAAAAAGAAATGATTGATTCAGTCAGTGTGGAAGAACTTGACATACGCTATATGGACAAAGGTACTGGGACACCCCCTTCTTTAGAACAGAAAAAGCACTTCCAAAGCTGTGGCAACAAAGATGAAACATAATTCATGTGTTTACTAATTGTATTTTATCTCTGTTGCAACATTTTTGGAAGTGTCTAAACTGACCCTACCCATATAAGTCATTGGTGTTTAGTGATGAGTTATTTGAGTTATTTCTATTTAGTTATTTGTCCAGTTTCGTTATTACTGTGTTTCTATTTAGTAATTTTTTATTTCAGTTTGAGTTATTTAGTAACTTAAAATGAAACAAAAATGAAAAATGCAGCCTTTTAATTTAATTTAAAAAATTTTAAATGTATTTTATATTTTTTACTGCAAGTTCTAACTACATTTTTTCATATTTTATATTTTTTGTTTATATATCATTAATGCAGTACTGATGTCATAATTTGATTTAATATTTTTCTTATGTTTTATAGTCTGTTTTTATGTCAATTTTAATGCTTTATTCTTTTAGATATGTGTTTTTGTCAGTTTTATTTTATTAAAACTACATGTCTATTTTAGATATATATACAGCGGGGCAAAAAAGTATTTATTCAGCCACCAATTGTGCAAGTTCTCCCACTTAAAAAGACGAGAGAGGCCTGTAATTTTCATCATAGGTATACCTCAACTATGAGAGACAAAATGAGAAGAAAAAAAAAACAGAAAATCACATTGTAGGATTTTTAAAGAATTTATTTGCAAATTATGGTGGAAAATAAATATTTGGTCAATAACAAAATTTTATCTCAATAATTTGTTATAAACCCTTTGTTGGCAATGACAGGTGTCAAAAATTTTGGCCCATTCCTCCATGCAGATCTCCTCTAGAGCAGTAATGTTTCGAGGCTGTTGCTGGGCAACACAGACTTTCAACTCCCTCCAAAGATTTTCTATGGGGTTGAGATCTGGAGACTGGCTAGGCCACTCC
>JAUCMR010000038.1:2363053-2416899 GCA_032357425.1 Enteromius argenteus | reverse complement strand
GCAGCAGCTGTCTGAAGTTACCACTGGCTGGACTGAGATGGATCTGATGAGACAGATGGTTACAGAGCCGCGCTCCCATGTAGGCGAAGTTAGGGATAGACGTGGACTGTGGAGAACAAATGTGGGATGGCTTTCATTCCATTAATCTTAATAATAACTGCTAAATTATGCTATGTACAACTAGTACAAGGATTCAAATGGTACTGTATATCAAATTTCAGTTCTGCTATTTGGTTCAAAAATGATTTGCATGATTTGAAAAAGAACGATTAATTCACCAACTATGAATAAATAAATAAACAAATACAATAATATGTATATACGTAATAGTGTTGATAAATAAAATAACAAATATATGGATGTATAATACAAACTGTACGTTTATTAGACAGCTATAAATAAATACAGAATCAGACAGATATAAAATATTTACTTGTATTTCTGTAGTAAATGATTCATTTGTATTGGTTATTAGACTGTATTCCAGAAAGCTGTGTAATACTCATACTTTTTAAAAATATATTCTTAAACTATTGCATAACAATAAATATGTAACATTCTCAGCCGGTTAGGTCATCTAGCGCCTCTAGAGGACACTCCCTTCATGGCAGTTTACTTCTTCTTACTCTCATTCTTATACCGAACTCAATCTCCCAGAATGCACCTCTCCTTCACAGCTGTTCTTTGTTTGTCTGCAATCTACCACTCATTAACACCTGTATAAATACTAGTCTGTTTTATCCACCCAGTGCGAAGTATTGCGATTGCCACTGCATCCAATTCCGAGCGTTCTCTCCTGTGGTTTTCCTTCCGTGTATTGACTTTGGACTGTTCTCTGACTTTGTTGTTCTGCCGCCTGCCTTGGATTATTTGCCTGTTTAACTGGACACTGATTGAAGCCCTGCCTGTATATCTCTGTTTGCTGTTGTTTGAACCTCTTCTGTCTGACCATGAATAAATCTTTGCACCTGTATCCGCACTCCTCCGACTCCATCATTACAAAATGTACATTATAATATATAATATTTGAAACAATTTTGACAGTGTGATTTAAAGGTATAAGGTTTAAAGTTCTGTTTTACATTTTAAAAAATAAATAAATAAAACATCATACAGTTTTGGAACGACATGAGGGTGAATTAATAAAGACAGGTGAACTATTCCTTTAAACAGGAAGTTCTCTTTGCATTTCCTTTGCAAGGTTTCCACACAGATTCATAATAGGACAGTCATCAGAAGTGCACCTGTACATAGATGAGCTCGACCAGCTCCTGCAGAATCTCCTCCGTAGTGACGTAGCTGTTCAGCTTATCTGTGATGTAATCGATTTCTGACTCAAAGGACCCCAGAGATGAGTTCAGATGGCTTAGGAAATTCTGAACAAAATCAGCCAACAAGGGCTTGGCATAGTTTCCTTCAGATCCATCGGAAAATATGTCATTCTAAAATGAGAGAACATTAGACACTAATACCACAGTGCATTTACATAGTTTTAAAAAAAGAGGCAGATAGACTCACCTGGAGTGATGCATAATGGCCCGGGACAAACTCAGGTGTGGAGGTAGACAGTTTGGAGTTTTTCACAAGTGCATCTGTGCCTCTGCTGCTATTGTGCCCTGAAGCAATTGGGGATCTGCTCTCTGGATGACAGAGCAGTGAAGACAGGCATTAACGTGGAATATCTATAGTAGCTAACACCCTGACATAAACAGTACAGTGCAGTTGCCTTTGCCAGCAGCAATTCTTCTAGATACACTTGCACACAGTTTTTGAAGGAACTCGACTGGTGGGTTGTTCCAAACATCTTGGAGAACTAACCCCAGATCTTCTGTGGATGTAGGCTTTCTCACATCCTTCTGTCTCTTCATGTAATCCCAGACCCACTTGATGATGTTGAGATCAGGGCTCTGTGGGGGCCATGCCATCACTTCTTGTTCTTCTTTATGGTGAAGATAGTTCTTAATGACTTTGGCTGTATGTTTGGGGTCGTTATCCTGCTGCAGAATAAATTTGGGGCCAATCATATGCCTCCCTGATGGTATTGCATGATGGATAAGTATCTGCCTGTATTTCTCAGCATTGAGAACATCATTAATCCTGACCAAATCTCCAACTCCATTTGCAGAAATGCAGCCCCAAACGTTCAAGGAACCTCCACCATGCTTCACTGTTGCCTGCAGACACTCATTATCCAGCCCTTCGATGAACAAACTGCCTTCTGCTACAGCCAAATATTTCACATTTTGATTCATCAGTCCCAGAGCACTTGCTGCCATTTTTCTGCACCCCAGTTTCTATGTTTTCGTGCATACTTGAGTCGCTTGGCCTTGTTCCCACATCGGAGATATGGCTTTTTGGCTCCAACTTTTCCATGAAGACCACTTCTGGCCAGACTTCTCCAGACAGTAGATGGGTGTACCTGGGTCCCATTGGTTTTTGCCAGTTCTGAGCTGATGGCACTGCTGGACATCTTCCGATTTCGAAGGGTAATAACTTGATGTGTCTTTCATCTGCTGCACTAAGTTTCCTTGGCTGACCACTGCGTCTACGATCCTCAACGTTGCCCATTTTTTTTGTTTCTTCAAAAGAGCTTGAACAGCACATCTTGAAACCCCAATCTGCTTTGAAATTTTTGATGCAGTATTACTACCTTGTGTCTTGTTGCTGTGCTCAATCTTGCCATGGCATGAAGCTGTCTTTCATAACCTCACCTTGGTAGCAGAGTTTTGAAGCCTCCTATACAGCTGTTTCTGTTTTGGTTCATGACTGGGTTTCATCCTACATGTAGTCTCATATCTGCTTTCTTTGGTCAAGGCCCGCCCATAAGGCCGTTTGACCAACATGTCAAATAACCAATCACAGTTTGTTTCGTTCAGCGTCATGTTTTGGGGTGTGGAAATGTCCCCACCACAACAGAACAACGTGCAACAAGAAAGTCAGCATAGAAAATCCCGATGAGACGCTCGCGGTAAACATCTGTTTGAAGCATATCTCTCCACTTTTTAACACCCACAAGCAATTCTGGAGAACCGAACACAATACTGAATCGGCCAGCTGCGATGTCAGCGTCTGTTGTTTCATGTTTGCCCGCAAACGCGGCTGATATCCCCTTCTCAGTTAGGTACTTCACTTGATCTTCCATAATAGATGGGAGGGGACACACAACTAGTAAAATTGGATCTGCTGGGAATCCTTCTAAATGCTGACAAAGGGTCGGCCAGGCTTGGAAAATAATACTCTTCCCAAATCCCGTCGGCAAACAGGCTAAAATATCTCTTTTTGTCTCCACTAAGTGCCTCAAACAAACCTCCTGGACATCTCTTAAAGAGTCTATGCCGTGAACCTCGCATACTTTTGAGAATCCAACGTTTAGCTGATCTTGATAAATGCTCATTGTCACTCATGTAAACACGACAGTTTTTCATCCGCAATCACACGTCTGCGCTTTGTTTCCGGGCGGACCGAAAATAAACGCGACACTCCCTGGAAATCCGATAAAATTCAACCAATCACATGACGACTTCGACATTCCTGGTGTTTCCAGTGAAGTGTACCATATGCATCAGACGTTTAGCCAACGTTCCGTGGGCGTGACGTCTGAGGCTGAGACTAGTCCAACCATAACTCTGCAGTGATCTGACGTAAAGCAAAGATTAGCATGTGTCTGTTGTTTGGTTTAGTGAGCATGCTGATACTTGCCGCAGGTAAGTCAGATGTATGTTGTTTTAATTATTTCGGTATTCAAGTTGAATCGTATACTGTATACCGGCTCCATTTTTAAAGTGAGTGAGCAAACACATGGTTAAACTTCTGATTGCTAAACCAGCTTCCGCCATCATTCTAAAGGTCTGGCTATGCGAGACTAGACTACATCTATCAGAACCTCATTAATGACTGATGTGACATGCTCCCAACGAAGAGCACTTGAACCTCAGGAGGGACTAAACGAGTGATTCTAATGTTAACATAGCCAGTGGCCATTCTAACGTGCACGACACCTGACACCATATTTATTTTGACAGGTTCTTGTACAGAATGCAAAAAGGTGGATGTAATTGCAGGTGGAAATGCTGTCCTACCATTCACAAAGTCTGGATTGACAATTTTCTATGAAGCAGAGTGTAAAAACAGGACAAAAAGCACTAACATAGGTCAATACTGTGGCCTTAATAACAGCTGCAGCACCTGATCAAGAAGACCTGGAGTTTCAATAGAGGCTGGCCATCTGATTGTATATAAAGTCATCTACAACAGATGCTTCAGAGCAAAAACCATACAAGGAGAAAACGCATGTTATAATGTTACTGTTAACAGTGAGTATGTTACAATGTCAGCTTTCTGCTGGTCTTACAAATAACATCTGACACGTGTTTTTGTTTGTTCTGTGGTTCAGGTGAGCTGTAGAGAAGTTAAGACTAACGTTATAAAATGTAAAATATAAAATGCTGTGCTCTTCTGACTCTTACAGAATTACACTCTACCATCAGCACAGAAACACAGAGGCACTGTCATGTTAGAATAGAAAAGGGTTCAAACTGTTACTATAAAATCAGAAGCACACAATTCCCCAGAATATCATTATATGCAGAAATATTAAGGCTTGCACACATGGAAATTACTAAAGTAGTCAGATCTGTTCACCGAAAGGGGCTGACCAATGTGGGTGGCAATATAGTTTAAGTTTCTTAAGATATTTGACAATGAATCATTTTTACAATGTTTAATATCATCACAGAATAAAGATAAACCAAAAGATTTTTAAAAACAGTGCATAAATTCACAGTTGTAGTGGCTCTGTTGTTAGAAATGGTTGACTGAATCTAAATACTTCCCAATTTATTTGAAAACAACAGAAAAATGAGTTACACTTTATTTCGATAGTCCATTTAGACATTCTACTAACTATAAGTAACTTTGTAACTACATGTCAATTAATTCGCATTAATTCTCAACTACATGTCTTCTAACAGAGTAGACTGTTAGGGTAGGTTTAGGGTAAGTAGAATAAGTTGACATATACTTGCAAAGTGCCTGATAGTCAGTATGTAGTATGTTGTGGACTCTTCAAAATAAAGTGTTAGGAGATATTAAGCAGACAGTTTACTAATACTCCTAATGACTGCTAGTTGACGTGTAGTTACTTACTGTTATATATTTTAATTGGGGTCCACATCAGAGACTAGTCTGCCTCAGAAATGTACTATTTATTTATTTGTATGTTTATTCATAATGCATCACTTATGCATTCACGGGTTTTGGTTGATCTGACGACATTCAGTGTACATGAATAATAATATAAATAATAATAAAAAACTACATCAGAGCAAGCAATTTCACAGAAATGTGTATGCTAAGTCTAATTTTTAAATCCAGCTGTAAGAGAAGAGCATGGGCAAAGAAAAGCTTAATTTGGAGTCAAAAGCTATACTTATAGTTTGTAGTATGTCATTATTATTATATGCCTCAAAACTAATTGTGCTAACGCCGATTTAACAGTATTTAAATCTTTTGTGTATGCTTTCAACCCAGCAGAGGTACGCACCAGTGAATACAAATGTTGCTCCAGTGATGCTGGCAAAAGTGCCTCATGAAGACGCCATCATGGGTGAGTTCTCAAAGATGTATTTGGCTCCCTTTAGTCCTGGCATTAACACATAAACCTGTTTGTGAGTGGCTTTCTCAGGGAGAACAAGTCAACTACTGTCACACACAGCAACTACACACCACCTCTAATGTTCATTTGTAATGTAATATGATCTGGAGTACTTCTGAATAGTTTGATTAAATAATTAGAAGTGTACATTTATGTGGTGGTTTTGCAGGAAAACCGGAAGCAGCCAACTCGTTTCTTGTGAATGAAACTCAACTTTAGATGGCTGCTCTACCTTTTACTAGGTATACTAGAAACTTCCGTGCAGGTGTGTTGAGGCAAGTTGGAGCTAAACTCTGCAGGACTGAGTTTGGACAGCCCTGATCTAAACTGAACGTGAACGTGGGTTAGTGGTGGCTAGGTGGAACTTTAACAAGAAGCCATCAAAGAAAGGCCTCTAACTTCACATGCAAAGTAGGTGTTTACTTAGGAGTCAGAAAAACAGCAAAAAAGTCAGAGAGAGGGTTATTTAGCTTTAAATTACAGAAAACATTACTAACCATGAAATATAAATGGAGAACAAAGGAAAATATCATTTTAAATGGCATTCCACTGACAACCACTAGTTGCCCACTAACTTAAATTCAAGATGGGAAAACAAAAACCAATATTAATAATTTGTTTATAAATGAAACAATTGCAATGATAATGTCACATGTGTGCATTTGTTTTGGATTTGTTTTGCTGTCAATTCCCATGTGCTTTCTGTGACCTGGTTTCTGTGACCTAGTTTCAGTTGATAATGTATTCCGTTCAGGTGTGTGTACCTCGTTTTCTGTGATTGTCTTCCCTTCTTAAGTTGCCCTCTGTGATTCAGTCGTCGTCCGTCATTGTTGATGTTAAGTGTGTGAAACCAGTGTCTTTGATTATTGTCTATATTAAAATAGTGTTAGCTTGCTCCAGCGACTCTTTCTCCGTGCTTTGCCTATGCGCCCAGATAACAGGTAAAAGTAGGATATTTTCGAAATGCTTGAAGTTTAGCTTACTTGTTGAGAGGAAACTCTGCAAGTTTGTCGTGTTGATTTAAAAACCAAACATTCCATCAAATCCTCCACTTTGTGATTTTAATTTTGCATTGGTAAATTCTGTAATTAGCCTTAACTAAGATTCATAAATGCTGTAGAAGCATTGTTCATTCTTAGTTCATGTTATGTTAACCAACATTAAAAGTAAGTGATTAGGTAAGTGATTTCTGTAAGCCAATGTTGATATTTGAAATCACCAAAACAAACACAACTCTACCTCAAAAGAGTATCGCCCCTGATAGCTCCGCCCCACACATACGTAGCCTACGAAACCCAGGCAACCATTAGTTCTGTGAAACAAAGCAGAACCTACACAGGACACGAGCGGTGTGAAAAATACTACAGAAGTCATTATAAATAGTGATGCTGTCTACACTGGACGCCAAGCAGCGTGTTCTATTTATGACGTGCTGACAGAAATTCTTAATGATTTTCAAAGATCGATTTATTGCGTCCAGTGTAGGCTGTCGTGGTGCGGCGTCTAGTGTAGCTCACCTATCAAGAAGAACCAAAGCAACCTCGGCGTCCGATCACAGGCCTTCCACTCCTTGAGTTCTCTCCAGCGCTGGGAAGCTGATACGATATTTACACGGGTCCTACTTCATGCCTTATCGTTCCGCAGACATTTTCCTTTTTTGTTTTTTTTTATCTTTCTGTCGCTCAGCTCGGCTGTTCACTGAACACTCTCTCCTCAACATCATTAGCAGACACGCCCCTTACTGCTGATTGGCTACAAGTTTGCCTGACTCAGTTTTCTATAGCATTTATGGAAAAATCACTTACCCCGCCGCCTAATGAACCTTATTGTAAAGTATTGCCGCATTTCTTTATATGACTTTAATTATTGATTGCTATCAGGTTGTGAAGATACTTTTAACCAGAAAAACAAAAAATGTTGCCTACCCTAGCATTAACAACCACCCTTTTCAGGACAAGTAAAAATCTTGTATTTAATTCAGGCATTTCATCAAAAACAAATTTGTAAAAAAACATCTTGACTTGGAACCAAGTATATAAGCTAGGTATAAGCTAAATAGCTTATTTTCAGGTTGAACAAATAATACAATTAATAAATTAACTAATAAATAAAAATTCATGCTGCAGCACTCAACATAGTTTGGAAATAATATTTATTTTGGGGATTTGGTTTGGTACTAGCCTATCTATGACCTTAGAACCTATCATGGCATTGTCTTTAGCACAGACAGAGCTCTTCTTTGAGCAGAGCACAACGTCAAGTGCTCAACCAGAAAGACAACAGTGCTGACTCCCACCAGACCAGACAGAACCAATCGAATCAGAAGTTAACAACTGGCATTGTCTGTATTAAGAGACACATAAGCTGCAGAGGTCTTTGTGGCAGGAATAGACTTCCCGTCATTCTGTTTGAGTGCATCTTCATGTTGTGGGCAAATCTCTTTGATGTGAATATGGATGGTCTTATTGCTCACTGGATTTGAGAAGAAGAGATGTCTTCAAACTTTTGACAAAGTACAGTTCTTTGAATTTATCTACATTATATTACTGTTATGAATTTCATTATGTTTCATGCAGAATAAACACTGACACATCTATCTCTCCTGGATGCTTTGAGTACAATTCAGTTTTCAAGACAGCACCAGTGTTTGCTGCCAGCCAACCACTGACCATAACCACAAAAACATTCAGCACGTAAAACAAAGAACGAACAACAGAACAACATTTGTATTTATAGCCTACCTTTCACACTGATGAGAAACACAGTGTAAACCCACCTACAGGGGAATGTTTGAACAGGTATCATCTTTTTAGAAATGATTGTAGGTTTGCCTGATCATTCAGTGAAGATTGTGTCTAGACTACTTTTCATCAGGGAGTGACACACACAGTGACATCAGGCTGGTGCCGCCCCAGGATAAGAGTAAGTTCAGTCATCTGAAGAGCCGATTAAACCATATGAAACACTGCTACACATTAATCTATGTTGGGTTGTCATGGGCCAGAATAGAGCTGGTTGATTGATTGAGTGCATTGAGGCCTTTAAAAACTAATAGAAATCTTAGCTAGAGACAGGGGGAAAACATTATGGTGAAATGCAATACCATTAAAGCAATTTACAGAACACTCATTCAAAGCTGATTACCTCTGACAAACCTCTACTGAGCTTCTGCAGTAAAACACAGCTCTCGTCTCATCTAAAACCAGACATAATCTGTTACAGGACACATAACCTTCACACAAAAAAACAGCAAATCAGCCTGTTACAATGATTTCTGAAGGATCATGTGACACTGAAGACTGAAGTAATAATGCAATTTAAAAAAAAATACTATTACTTTTTTACTGCAGCGTTGGTGAGACCTTACATTTATGTAGGCCATATACTGTATAAATGATATGTATATAGTTTGAAGAATAGGTCAGATACCACTATATCACAGATCACTGTGTTCACCGTAATTGAAAACACGCTTCCTCAGAAATCGTCTGTCTCATAACAGCTATCAATCACATCTGCTCGCTCACTTTCCCGGCTGTAATCAGTGACCACACCATCCATCAGAAGCACACAGGCAGAATGGATCACCCACAGTCTGAAGGACAGTGTGCTGGACTCAGTAATAAGGATAAGTGAAGGTGTTTCGGGTCATGCACAACTCACAGACTTATGGTTTTGTGTGATGTGTTGAACACTGATGTTATGAATTGTGCTCATTTAAATCTGTTAGTCATCAAGGTGACAGACTGCCAACAGGCTGTTGAGAACGATACTCTTTAAAAAAAAAAACAAAGCAGTAATTTTGCGCCATATGCCACTGTTTTTCAGAAAGTGTGCTTGATATATTATAGTTAATAATACCAGCTTTTCATTATCATTTATTTTATAAACCAGTTTAGGTTTTTTTTATAATTATTATAAAGTACAAAAATATTCCATCTAAAATATAAGTGTAATGATTATTTAAAATTAATAATTTTGTATGTGTGTGTGTATATATACATAAGTGTAATGATTATTTAAATTATTTTGTGTGTGTGTATATGTACACACACACACACACACATATATATAAATAGAAATTTAGATTAATTTTACACATATTTTGCTTAAAAAATGGTTCTAAAAATATATTTTATAACACAGTTGAGAATCATGTTTATATAAAGTTATATACAAGGTAAGTAAAAAATATTTATATATATGTGTGTGTGTGTGTTTTATGTTGAAATATGAACAAAAAATCCTTATTTTTGAACATTAGATTGTGTCCAAAAGCTTCAAAACAGACTATTTTATAATCAGTGTCTCTCTGTCTTTCTCAAATCAGATTGATTCTCTGGAGAAGGATCAGCAAATGTAATTTAAAATGTATCAGTGATTAAAAAGGCTTTGACTGAGAAGCAGGCACATGCTCATCAAATCAAATGAACATCTGTTGAGCTGCAGAAGAGCTCTTGATTGAGCAGCACACAGATGGATCTGTACTCATGGATGAAGCCAGATACCTGCAGGGTTTTCTCTGCTGAGTAAATCTGACCTGAGACTATACTGATGTATACGTTTCCTTACCAGTCCCCTCTTGGCTTATATGGAAATTCTCCTACATTTTTCCTCGGTTTGTGCTTCTAATTCCTGACTAGGGTTTTGTTTTGTTCCCTCTCTGCGCTCATCACTAATCATGCAGTTTGAAATCTGGATATTTATCGATATTTAAATTTAAAATTTTATTTTGGATGTGATCAATCGTTTGACAGCACTAATTTAAAGCCATTACATTTATACAGCATGTTAAAGTGTTGAGGTTTCTGGTTTTGTCTCCACCAATGTCAAAATCAAACCTTGTCCTGGTTCTTCTGAATCCACTCATTGATGAAGGAGACCCTCTAGTGGCCAGATGCACCTTTTCTTTAAAAAAAAAAAAAAAAACACAACACTTGAAAGTCTAGACTAGAGCAAAAAGGGCAATAACAGAAAAGACATTTTATGACACAGCAATGTAGTGACGTCTCATTTCTGCAGATTTCATAATGATACATCAGCAGACAGATGTTGTAGTATGTGTAGAAAAGCATACTAACATCCAACCCGTAATATTTCTGCAGTATAGCATGTACACTGTATATTATACTATACATACAAATACGTTGATGTCATGTGAAACCATTGTAGCTTGAAAGCTGTTATAATGTTTCACATACGCTGTTGAATAAAAGCGGCCCTGATGTCAATACTCAAAATCTGTTTCTGATGTAAATCAAGGTTTCACAGCGCTGAAACCAAACCCAGAAGAAAAACATAAAGTGCTAGATATTTTATTAGCATATTGAGTGAATTACCATCCCCATAGAAAAGAAACCTCTGCTGTGTGTGTGTGTGTGAGAACATATTTAAAGAAAAGAAATACAATCAGGGAGCAAAAGCAAACTGCAAATATTACACCACTGTTCCCAAAACACGAGCACAAAATTCCTCTCTGACAAGAATTAATGCCGCTAATTATTCTCAGTGCTCAAAAACAAAAACCACTTTATCAACACAAAAAAAAGACCAAGTAATAATTCTCTGTGGGAATTTCATACAGCAAAGGAAAGCAGGCTTTCTGCTTCTTCGTGTCTGCCCAAATGAATCCATGAACAAGTATTACATACTGTTTCAAACAATGATACGCAAATATACGAAATTAGAAATACTGTATATAAATGGAAACCGGTCCAGGCAGATGTACCCCTGAGAGTCAAAACCATAATCGTGCAGAAAATATCAAAACAATTAATTATAATAATAATGTGAATTTCAGAAGAATAACAAAATACAATCACTTACAAGAAAAAAAACAATTGCACAAAAGCTCCTTGTGATATTGAATCTTTTGCTGCAAAGCTGTACTATATATATATTCAATAATTATACAATGCAACTGCTGTTTAAGACATGATACTGGTATCAGGCTACACCATTTCTGCCAAATACGACATCCTAAATATGTAAATACCTTTATATAATCTCTTTTAATGAGGACATTTTGTATGGAAGCTTATTTCTGCCACAGAATAACAAATAAAAGTTAAATCTCGCAATTCTCAGAGTTTACATTTTACAAATTTCATTCCAAATTAGAATTCTGAGATTAAAGAAATTCCGCCTTTTTATCTTAGAATTCCGACTACATTTCACAATAACACATTTAGAATTGTGAGATAGTCGCGTTTACCTTTCCAAGCAGATTTTTTTTCTTTCTCACAATTATTATTATTATTATTATTAGTTATTTTTTTCCCCCAACTGCGTCTTGTAGTTTGGTCTTAATTTTTTATCTTGCTCTTTCAAAAGTCAGAATTGTGAGAGAAAAACGTTAACATTTTTTAAATTGTGTGTCAGAAATGAGCTTTAATAACTTTGATATCTAGAACATACGTGACCTTGATAGACTCTTATAAAAGTGTCAGATGCAACACAATCTGCCCCAAAGTCCGTGTGTTTGAGTGGGAGAGTTTGTGAGTTTGAAGCGTCAAAGGCCGTGTCCGGGCAGTGAAGGCTGGGACGGATGCGCAGTTCCACAACATTTCCGTATCCATTTTAAAGCCGGTTTCTGTTGGAGCGAGACCATAGCGGCTGGCACTGGTTTCCAAATCTCCAGCGTCATAAATCTGTGTGCCCAGATGCGTTAAACTCTTTGGTTTTCAAGAGCAGAGTCTCTGCACAAAGATGTGCAATACATGCGTTTGTGCCTGCAAGTCATTGGGTTTGTTTATATTGTGTGACAGAAGTGAGTCTTTAAAGAGACAGTTCACCCAGAAATAAATAATCTGCCATCATTTATTCACCCCCTTGTCGATGCAAACCTGTATTGTTTCTTTCAATGAGTGCATTTTGACTTTCTTTCTATTTTCTATGCTATAAAAGTAAACAGTGAGCTGCTGAGGCTCAAAAATGACACCTAGTCACGGTTCACTGTAAATTTTAAGCACTGCAAAACTGGTTATGAGGCACATGAGAAGCGTTGTATTTTTGGCATCACTGAAAGTAAACAGAGTTGGGATTTGAGACAGAAAACAACCTCTAAATTTAATAAATAAGTCTAATAAAACTACACATAATCATGTGGCTTCAAGGACTACTTTCATGATGATTTAATGGTGCTTTTTGTCCTTCTAGATGTTTGTCAGACCTTTATTGTATGGAAAAGAGAACATCATGCAACTTTTTCCTTTTGTTTTTCACAAAAGAGAAGTCGCAGATTGTTTGTAAAGGCATGAGGATGGGTAAATGATGAGCTTTACGGTGAACTACTCTGTTAAGGTGTTGTGGCATTCAGAAAAAGCGTCTCACTCCCAGAGCACCTGGGATGCTGCGACTGAATGTCTCTTGGCCTCCAGCACGGAGTTCCCCAGAAGCTCATCATTGACTTCCTTCAACCTCTTTTCTTCTAGGAAGGCCACCAGTGAGTCCCTCATGTCCACCACGTCCAGCATCTCCTGCAGGACCTGGTTCTCATGTTCTCGCTGCTCGGGGCTTTTCACAGAGTCTACATGCACAAGAAGATTGAAACCCATTAATGCGTGTGTGCATGTGTTCACATAAATAATTCAAATTAATACTGTAACTTAAATACTCCAATTTTTAACTTCATTTTAATATTAACCTATTTAAATACTTAAAACTATTTAATATTACAAAATTTTAAACAATAAAAAACAAATGTATTTTTCTCTTTTTCTCCCCTCAATGTATTGAAGCATGTGCAACAGCTAAACAACAACAATAACAATTTATATTTTACATATGTTATATACAATATATAATTACACATATTATATACACAGTTAGACACACACACACATATATATATATACACATATAGATAATTGTATATAATTAAATTACTTAAATGATTAGAAATATGTAATAATATAAACATTTTGAACAAAATATTAATTTTTGGCTTTTTGTGTTGGAGCACATGCCACAGCTAAACAACAACAACAACAATAATTTATATTATTATTATTATAATTAACTATTTAAATTATTAAAAAATACTTGATACATAATACATAATCCACTTAATACATAATTCACTTATCTAACATTATTTAAATAATTTATTTTTTGTTCATTGTGTTAAAGGAGATAAACAACAACAACAAAAATAATAATAATGACTTCTATTCTTCTTATTATTCTTATTACTATTATTAAATATGCATGGGACTTTCATGACCTCATATTAATTGCCATGACTATTTTAATAACTATTATATAAAGAGAACACTGTATTTTAATATTAAAAATTATTTTCTTCTGATTTTAAAATATTAAAATTTAATTGTTAAAATGAAATATTTAACATGAATTTTAGTAAATTTAAACTTGAGTAATTTTATTTCTTGAATTTTTTACTTTGTGTTATTATTATTATTATTATTATTATTAGCAATAAAAATATGAAAAATATGAATTTGAATAAAATATAATTTATTTAAGTTACATTTTAATTTGATGAGTATATAACGACAAATAATACTATTTAGAAAGCTGAAATATTAGCAGATTAATTTGTCAGTAAACCAGAATGTGTTTTCATTTCGCACCATCCATTTCCATGAATCTCCGCAGCTCCATCTCTAACATGCTCTGTTTGTCTTCCAGCTCCAGCTGTCGAGACCTTTGAAACACAAAACCAGAATCACACAGATATATTCTGCTGCTGTTAGCACAGCCTGTAATTTAGTTTCTGCATAGAGGATCCAATATATGCTAAATACATGCAAAGCGGTGGGTTAAATAAATGAGGCCACTCTAAGCATTCATCTTAAGCATTAGCGCTCGTCAAAGACAGGCAGAAGAAAGAGGTTGCCAGGGGCAACAAGACGACGAGCTGGCTTTCAGGGAGGCTTGAGGTTTTTCTTTAACACATGCAAAAATAGATGATGCACTTGGAGCAATAACTGCTATTGAGCTCCCTAATGTTAATAGTATTAATGCAGACATGATTGCTTTTTTCACAGTGTTTAGACTTACGCAACCATGAGATCCGACTCCTCCGAGAGCAGATTGTTCTTCTCTTGGACCAGATCAATCCACTGATCAATCGTTTCAGGGTCTGAACCTAAAACAGAGTTAAAACAGGATCTCTTTATTCGCGGTCACCGACACACTTCGACACCCTTTGGCTTCACTCAAGTGCATTCTGGGATGCTTACAAAACAGTAAATGAAGTCTCCATGCATGCTGGACACAAAAAAGCTTTTAAATTGATTTTATTTGAAGAAATTCATAAGCAACGAATAAATAAAATGTAAGTGTTAATTTTTAGTATTAAGTTACTTGTGAAAAGATCTAATAAACATTGTTGGAAGAAAAAGACATGTGGTATGTTACAAATACATCTGTTGAATGCTGGAATGGAAATAAATGATAAGTGGACATTAATAAAAAGAAACCGGTATATTTTTTTTATAATTTTTTTTTTATATTTTTTTTTATTTCATTTTAAAAAGTTTCTAATTTATTAATTATATTAAATAATTTGAATGAATCAGACATATTTAATATTTTATAATTTATTATAGATATTTATTAAATTAAGACATTTTATTTTATTTGTCAGACCATATGCAGCAACAGCTAGCCTGAAATAATTCAATGAATAATAATAATAATAATAATAATAATAATCATCATCATCTAGTGCTGGGCAAAGTTTAATCACAATTAATTGTAACCAAAGTAAAAGTTGTTTATTTATTTAATAAATGTGTGTGTACTGTGTATAATTATTATTTAATATAGACACTCACATACAGTATATATTTTTTAAGTATTTACAATTTATCTATTTATATTGATATTACTTATTTTACATATAAATACATTTAATATATACATTTTATATGTATAAAGACTTTTTTTTTTACATGTACTGTATATATATATATATATATATATATATATATATATATATACACACACACACACACACACACACTTGTGTTTATTTAAATATACATAAAAAATATACACAGTAGACACACATATATTAAGTGAACGCATTTTTTTATTTTGGATGCGATTAATCATGATTAATCAGTGCCCAGCACTATAATTATTATTACAAATTAAGTTTTCATGTTCTCAAGATTATATTAATAGACTGATAGACTTATTTAAATTCAATTTGAATTAATTTGTTATATTTTTGCCTGCATATGAATTTCTTTACATTTAGATTTAATAGACGTCTCAGCGCTATGAGGGTTAACGAGGGTTTCAGTGTGAGTCTGACTGCTGTAGAATATGATGAAGTGAAATCATTAGCAGTGAATGTGGTTTTCTCTAGATGGATGAGATGTCATACCAGCCTCTCCTCTCAAAGCTCTCTCCAGCTCCACTCCCTTCTCCTCCAGCTCTTTAAAGGTCACTTCTATCTCATCCAGGCGTCTCTGAATCGTCTGTGGGGGCGGCACAACCAGGACAGCATGACCAAATAAGAAAGAAAATCAGATACTTTATAGAAATTGATGCTAATGTTTCTTTTTTGGTCACACTTCACAATTTGTTAAATGCAATAGTTAACATGAACTAACAATGACAAATACTTCTAAGGCATTTCTTAATTCTAGTTAAGGTCAACATTCACTAATACTTCTTAAAATTAAAAGTTGCGTCAGTTACAATTATTTAATAGACCTGAAACAACAAACAATGAGGAATTGAACTTTTATGTTAATGTTAAGCAAATGCATTAACGTTTAATAATGGGACCTTACTGCATATGTTTATTACAATTGTGGGAAATGATCTCCACAGTTTAGACTTCTTCTGTGGTTGTGAAGGAGTCTGATCTTGCTCACCTGAGCTTTGTGGAAGCGTTGGATTTCACTCATCTTTGCTTTTCGCTCCAGCGTTTTCATCCTCTTTAGGTCACGTTTCTCTGGCTCAGAAAAATCGAAATCAGCCCCCTGAACACAGAACACACAATCCTGAGTCAAACTCATAGAGAACAGCTTTTAATCAGTACACCAGAAAACACCATCACATGAGCAAGTGTTTTATACACCAAAATAAACAGCTTGATAGTTGGAAATTTAAGAAACGTAGAAAGCCATAAATATTATTTTTTATTTATATAAACATTATTTTTTCATTATAAAATTACATATATAATTTTATAGTAAAAATTAATGTTTTTTATTTGGTTTAATATTTTTAAATATTTTTTTTTTTACATAATTATTATTATTATTATTATTATTTTTTATATGTCATATAATCACTAAATGATTATATGACATATACAAAATCCCAACACAAATTTTTTATCAAGGGAAATTTTTTTTTCCCCACAAATCATGTAGCCTTTGTTCATAAATTAGCATCACAGTTCTATCCTGGGCAGTCATGCTCAAGTATCTCCAAAATAACTATATATTCCTCTTTGTAGAATTATGCTTGGAAAAAACATAATTCTACAAATCTAGGGCCATTCCTCAGACAAAATAAGTCCTAAGAAGCCATGGTTTACAATGAATTTATAACGGCTGAAGGGTGTTGTTAGAAACCCCCATAGCTGTTATAAATTCACTGTAAACCACAGCTTCACAGGGCTTATTGCTTTTATAAATATATGTACCAAGGTTTCACAAAATAAACCAAGCAAATAAAATGTAATGATATTAATAAAAACATTATTCTTCCGGCAAACAATATAATACTTAGGAAACAGTTGTGGTTGCTGTGCAATACACAGATGTAAACAAAAATTGTACGTTTGTCGAGTATCTTACAACAGCTTTGAACACAGCTCAACCAATCAGAACCAAGGACCGGACCTATGCGTTTTATTATACTAATTTGAACATAATCTCACCTTGCAATCCAATATATGGTCTTCTCCTTGAAGATCCTCTTCATTCTCCTCTTCATCATCGTCAACACATTCTTCATTATCATCTTCTGATACATAATTATCTAGTTGAGCATGTTCTAATGAAAATCAGAGCAAAATCAGCTGTTAAAAATGATTTTGAACCTAGAGACGTTCAGTACTAAAAGATATTTGTATACATAATACTCTGTAATATTTTTAATTTGGCTTCACTGACATTGAATGAAAATTTTTTTTAAAAAATGAAACATTATTGTCTTCAGTGGAGCTGCTTTACAGCCAAATTCAGTTTGTTTCATAATTAACCCAAAAATAAAACATTTGCTATTTTACTCAGCCGCAATATGTTTCCAAACCTGTATGAGTTTCTTTCTTCTGTTGAAGGTATTCTAAAAATGCTAAATGACTAAATCTTAATGTTGGCAGCCATTGATTTAAAAAAAAATTAATTGGTCAATGGGTACCAGGTATTCTTTACAAACTTCTTTTGTTCAACACAAGAAAGAAACTCATAGTTTGGAACAGAATTTATTTGAGGATGAATAAATGAGAACTACTCTTTTGATCAGTCTAGCAGCTGGTGTTGTCAGCAGTTTTCCACCAAAATTAAAGACAGCAATAAATATTAACATTATATAGTACAGCTGTAATCATTTGACCGCACTAAATAATAATAATAATAAGCTAATCATACCAAAATCATGTAAATTTTTGTTTAAATAATAAATATAGACAGTACACACACACGCGCGAGTATATATGTATAAATATAAATATAATAAATACACACGCATGCATTTTTATATATAGGGAAAAATATGTTGTGTTTATATTTTTTATATATTTATATGTAATATAAATTATATGAATATAAATATATACATGCAAATATTTTCGAAATATATACTGTGTGTGTATTTATATACATAATAAATACACACCACACACACGTAAACAAACTTATTTTGGATGTGATTAATCGAGATTAATCACTCGACAGAACTAATATTAAATATTATTTCTATTTTACAGTAAAATAACAATAGTAGTCTTTTTTTCATATTTAGACATAATATCGTTAATAATAATAATGCTTAACAGAAGTCATTTAACAGAATTTTAAAGTATTTTTTTCCAAAATGAGCTTTCATGCAGTGTGTAACACAGCTCTAAGTGAATGAGAACATCCTGCAAAGTTTTAAATCTGAAAGTGCACCGTGTATAAAGTTATTATCTCTCAAAAGAAAGAGTTGACTCTGAATCACTCAAACGAGTTCATGCCGGTTCATGTTGAGGTCAACATAAAACATTAGTATAACATGCCCGCCCACTTGTTGGTCTTTGTCTTGGTCTGAATGAAAATGCTAATTCATTCTTCACCACTAGGGGCCGCTTTTGAAGTAACGCTGTACGTAAAGCAAACGCTGCTTTATCAGGCATTACAGGCATGATGAGATTTGGAAAAATGAATCGTTCAGTGAATTGTTTAAGAGTCGTTAAGCAAGTAAGGCGAAAAATAAATGCATATTCTTTTACAGAAAAAAGTGTTTTATGACCTTGCATGCAAGTCAACCTGTTGTTGGGGACTCACAAAGTTAAAATAAGAAAATTTCATTACCCATAATAGGGGCACTTTAACAGAAAGTCCTGCCTATTAATGCTTTTAAGCTTTTGAACAACATGCAGTGTATAAAGTTGCCTCGACTGCCATAAATGTTGACTCCTAACCTGAAGGTGCGACTCTGAGGACGCTGAAGCGCTGCTGCAGTCGAGGGGAGGACAGATTCCACGGGGAAAACCTGGAGCGCATCTTTCCGTGCTGCGAGTGTGCAGAAGGTGGCGGCTCGCTCTTCCTCCTCATGCAGCGGCGGTTGCGCTGCTCCCTCAAGCTCGTCCCGGTGGCGGTGCCTCCGCTCCAGTAGCCCTCCTCCTCGCCTCCTTCCTGTTGCTTGGAGGAAGAGGAGGTGGAGGCGGCGGAGGACGAGGCGGGCGTCTCCGAATCTGAATCCTGGCTAAGCAGCTCGGCCTTCTCCTCTTCGCTCAGCTGAAGTTTACGCAGTGACGATTTGGATTTGGATTCCTCTTGGTTCTGCTCTGGTTCCTCGGGGGTATTTGAGGCTTGAGGCACCACGTTATGGACCGTGCGAGGCTTAGGGAGCGGAGCTCTGGACGGTCGAGGGGCCGGCACTGGAACGGACGGACTGCTGTTATTTTGGTGGTTCTCGATTCCTGTGCTCTCTGGATTGAGCTCTGAGGGTTTGCTCGCTTCATGAGAGCTGGATGGAGGTTGGTCTTCTTGCTCTGTGGGAGTGAGACACTCAGTTGATTCTTCAAAGTCTGGGTCAACGGAGATCTTGTACGAGCCTTTCCGTCTTACGGAGACGTGTGGAGGTGGGGATGAAATCTCCACTGTCTCACCATTGTTCTCTTTATCCTGTTGTCCATTTCAACAACAAAAACAGTCAGAACTGAACAACTCTCATAACAACACTTTGTTTTGTTTTCGAACAAATCATTTGACTCAATGATTCAATGATCCATTCATGAAGACAGTCACTTGCATTGTTTTTAAATGAATAAGCCATTTTAAATGAACTATTTGAATTACTGATTCAGTGAATCAACCATTAAGACAGGGACTTGTTGCCACCTACTGGCGGTTAAGTGTCATATTTATTTATCCATGGCAGTCTTTAAAGGGACTAAACCTTCAACAAACTAATGTAAACCTTAACACAATAATGCACATCAAGTACAACGGGAAAGCAGACTTGCAAAGCATTGGCTAATTCTTCTCATCTTCAGTTGTGCAAAAAGTGACTGCAAAAAAACATCAACAGCTCACAGAAAACTGCATCAGCTCTGAGGAGTCTTATGACCAACCACTAGGAATCCAATCCCACAGACGCCCTCTTCACACACACACAGATTCACAGCGCTATCTCAGCGTTAAACACCATTCTGCACAAGAGCAGGAGAGAAAATGTTTCCCTGATGCAGCAGCTGACCCACATTAGTTCTCGTCATATCATGTCGTTTCATAAGAAATAGCTGAACATCTTAACAAAACTCACATCAACCAACTCTTAAGGTTTGCACTATGATCATGAATAGCACATATTTTCATCTGACACGATAATATAAAAATGATTTTGGACCTGAGAAAAAATGTAATAAATACATTTCCTATATATTTTTGCGCATATGAACTATGGCTTAGTAATGAAAGTTATTATGCTCCCTACACTCTCAGAGCAATATCCTTCCCAGTATCCTCTCACAAGAGATCCGACAGTAAATAGGAGGCAATCAAGCGTCTCATTAACTCTGATGTGATTCATACCTGTGAGCCTCTGTGACCTTCATCACCCTCCTCTTCCTCAGCTGCTGAGTGCAGCTCACAGTAGAACCTCCCTGAAGACAAATCAAATTCAGCATGTTCTGGACTGTTAACAGCAAGGGCTGTAGCACGGATGTACATTCTTTTTTCAGACAAGGGGTAAATTATTGAACAAGCCCCACAAGCAGAATCATTTAAGAAGATCTGTTTCTGAAGGGCTGCATAGGTGGTTGATTGTAATTTACATGTGCTGTAATAATTAGAACAGCATTCCACACTGTGCAAGTTATGAATAGCTTTAAAAGCTTATGTAATAATTTATATAACATCAAGATGTTTCAGTCCTTATGACAGCAGATGAGAGACAAGTGCATGATAAATAATAAAATACATTTAATTATGTAACATACGAAATATATAAAAATAAATTTAATACTGAAATAATGTCATTCAGAAATTATGGAAAATTCTATACTGTTTTTAGACCTAATTTTACCTACTGTTACTTATTGATCTGCAAAAATAAAATAAAAATAAATAAAATATTAATAAAAAAAATTAAGTAAAACTAAAAAGTATAATAAGTTTAAATAAAATGAAGTACAGTAAAATAAAATAAAGTATAATAAAGTAAAATACAATTAAGTATAATAGGATAAAATAAAATCAAGTAAAATAAAATAAAATAATAATAAAAAAATAAAGTATAAAATCTAAAAAAAAAATCATATATAAAGTAAAATAAAATGAAGTATACTAAATATAAAAAAGTAAATAAAAATAAAGCATAATCAAGTAAACAAAATTAAGTAGAAGGTAAAATTAAATTATGTATAATAAAGCATAATAAATGAAGTTTAATAAAGTAAAATTATAATAAAAATAAAGTATGAAGCATCCACAAAATACAGTATAATAAGGTCAATTTTAATAAAGTTACAATAAATTACAATATATAATAAAATAGAATAAAATAAAAATAAATCAATAAAATAATGAAAATTTATATCAGGTTTTTGGGCATGACCATGTATCCCAGGCTTACCCGTGTCGGAGTGGAAAGTGTATCCGCCCTGCCGCAGAGTAGAGCCGCACTGATAACAGTTGAAACAACTGCGATGGAAGAACTTTCCCTCTGCGCTTCCTCTCTCCAGCACGTATAGATGCTTGCTGCAGAAATAACAGAGCTCACTGCTGCCTGCCTCTGATGAGGCCATGGGCTCCACAGGCACTGCAGGCTGCACAATTACACAAAGTTTAAGATACTGCACATATAAGGAGCATCTATGAAGAAATGCATTTCAAGACTTTTTTTATTACTAAAAACATTAATACAAAAACAAATATTTTTAATATTAAAAGGCATTTCTGTCACTTTTAGAGGTTTTGTCATTTCAAATCCTGATCTCAGAGATCATTTCTTAATTTTAAATCTGCTACATATCTAAGCCACCCCTATCTACAGGTCTGCGCATCATTTGTTGCATTTAATCAGAAACAGCAGAATATCATTCTTCACCCATAACAGGCGTTAACGTCATTGCAACAACACTAATGCACCGTTTGCTTGAGAAACTAGATTTCACCACTTACTTTTTCCTCTTTCTCATTCTTCTCCTCCTCTTTCTCCTTCATCTTTTGCTCTCTTGGTCCTTTCTCCGAAGCCAGTCGGTCCTGAGAGACACGAGTCACATGATCTCATTTACAGCTCAGGTTACGTAAAGTGGCGACAGCAGATCGACAGAAATAAACAATGATTTCACCGTTACTCTGCACCACAAACTATAGCATCCCTTTTGTCTCGTCCTCTTATCATTCGTTTAACTTCCTAGTAATTAGCTTTGGCAACAGCTGTGTGTGTAACGGAGGCGTTTAGTTGTGGTTCGTTACGACAGAGATTGCACATGGCTTCATGCTCTGTTTAACACAACACACTACACATGACCTTTGACCAGCATCGCTGCCACAATGTTAACAATACAGGGTATGTTTGGGATGATAACAGGCAGGTGTTTGCGTACCTTGCGTCTCTGGATGGAGTTGCGCTTGAGCGTGTTGAGGAAGAAGGTTACAGAGCGGGTTCTGGACAGCGAGAAGGTCTTGTCGGTGGGCGAGAGGCTGTTGGAGCGCTCTGAGGAAGACAACGAAAGACAGCGAAAATAGTGAGACGCAAACAAATGATGCAAAATAAAAAGAAATAAAAATGTAAAAAAAAAAAAGATTAAACCATAAATAATGACCAACAATCATAAAAAAATATAATGTATAACCTGCCCAAAAACTCTATTATTTAATCTATTATTTAAGCTTTTCATATTGCAGCAAAACCAGAAACACTGTGCATAATTCAACAAGCAAAGGAATAACAACAATTAATATATATAGCAATATAACAATAAAATGCAATAATAATACATTTAATATAAAAACAAATAAAAACTACAAATAAATGAAATATTTTAAAAAGACTAAACACAGCAAAAAAGTAACAACATATATATATATATATATATATATATATTTATACACACATATATAAACATACAAATAAATGTTCATAAACTAAATAAAGCAAGATCTTAAAGGCATATTTTAAATATGTAAGAAAGACAAATAAAAATCTAAAACCAAAAATACATTAATAAAAAAAAAATAGCAAACACTGTAAAAAGCTTCAAAGCAATAACACCAAATGT
Source organism: Enteromius argenteus (assembly GCA_032357425.1). Classification (NCBI taxonomy): domain Eukaryota; kingdom Metazoa; phylum Chordata; class Actinopteri; order Cypriniformes; family Cyprinidae; genus Enteromius; species Enteromius argenteus. Next base: position 2,393,320 of record JAUCMR010000038.1, on the reverse strand, counting down.
AAATACTTAATAAACAGCTTAATATAAACAAAATCATAATGAATTTATAATAAAACAATAATGAAATAAACATAGCAAAACTGTGAAAAAAACAGTATTTTACATCTAGTTCAAAAAGAAATGTAACAGTATGCTTAATTTTAATAATTAACCATTTAAAAATAATAAAATAAATCAAATTTTAAATAAATGTTGTGCAAACATTGTGAATTGTAAATTAAACATGCTTAAAATGTCTTCAGATCCTGATCATCATTAACCATGTCACACACACACACGATTAAAACATTTATAATCTCTTTCATAATCCAGAACAACCTTACGTAAACTGTGCATTTTAGAGGCAATTAGCTGAATCAAATCAGCAATACATACAAAATGAATGCAAAGTAAAACAAATAAATCACATGAATAAATAATAAAGATACAATAAAACAACTTCCTACCCTTTAAAGTGGAACAAATACGAGTGGTCACATTCAATCTGCGGTTTGCAGTGGTGTGTTAGAGATGAGCTGTATCGGATCCCACCCCCTTCCCCAGAATACCCACATCCACAGCCTGCGTGAGTGACAGCTCAACCTGGAGCACATCTGTGTGAGATCCCCTCCCAAACTCAACGCTCAGTCCCTGTCTGATGGCTCTTCTGCAGATGGCGTTTTGTAATCCGTCTCCGAGCGCTGCGTGTCGAGGCTGGACTGAGATCCACTCCCACCCAATCACCCAGAAGCTGCTGATTTCTCCCCGGCTGAGTGCATTTGCTGCTGCAGTCGCTGCTGTCAGACTACAGACTACAGCAGAATACTGCCCATTCACAGCAGTGCATGCTGGGAAGGGGTCTTAAAGAGACAGCAGACCTGATTTCAGGCTCTGTTGTGTGTGCTAAGATAATCATCAGCTCTTAGATCATCTGAAAATGACTTTTTCTCTCCCCGTGAATTTTTATATCGTTCATGCATTAAAACGAAGTTGTTCACACAATACTGTCACAACCATAAGCATGTTGATATACGCTACCGAGACTGAAAAAGCAGCGCAGATCCAACCAATAAATTGTATGACATTTTTTCCAGATAATCAGTAAAAGTGTATTTTAAAATTATACCTTCTGGTGTGTGCTTCTCAGAGAGAGCGGTGCGTATCTGTGTGAGGTAGACGACCATAGACAGCTGGTCAATTTTCCCGCAGGTGGTCATTTCACTGGCACGCATGACCGGAGCGATGCCGAACTCTCTCTCCATCAGGTCAAAGGCCAACTTGTTGTTTGCAGTGATGTTATATTCATCCAGACAAGACATGTCACTGAAAGAGAGGAAAACATGCATATCATTTGCATACTGCTGCAGTTATTATAGGTCTATCTACAGTATCTATCTATCAGTTTGGGGTTATTAAGACGTTTCATGTTTAAAAAAAAAAAAAAAAAAAAAAAAATATATATATATACATATATATATACACACACACACACACACACATTTTCTCTCACGAAGACTGCATTTATTTGATAAAAACTAAAGGAATACAAAAATACTGTAAAAAACTTAATATTATATTTTTAGTTTCTTTTTTTAATATATTTTAAAATGTAATGTATTACAATGAAGGTAAAACTGAATCTTCAGTAGTATTACTCCAGTAATGAAAACTGTGGGGTCCAGGTGATTACTGAAAGTTCAAAAGAACAGCATTTGTTCGAAGCAGAAGCCTTTTTTTTAACTTTATAAGGGTTTTAAATGTCACTTTTGATCGCTGTAATTCATCCCTGCTGAATAAAAGTAATGCAAATTAAATAAAAAGTCAATAAAAATGTATTGTCCTTATTCTTTCTGTATATAGCAAGAACCTTTCACAGCAAAACTGAGCTCTGCGTGTTTAACCAGACATTAATATTCTTGTTTGCCGTGGTTAAGATGATCTTACATGAGTTCAGGTCTGAAGTTGTGGATGAGAGAGCAGAGAGCCATCCCGGACCTCCAGGATTCGCTCAGGTCTTTCACCTTCACATGTTTGTACCCCGCTGTGTTCTTCTGACACCAGGACAGCAGATCCTCCAGACGCCTCATGGAGTCTAAACACCAATTTAGTTCATCACTTCACTGTAAAATCTGAGTGTGTTCATTTTGGAGATGTTAATTGATATATAATGATAAAATATTGACAGAAATATTGCATAATATTAAAAAAAAAAGATGCAAAAAAGTAGCAGTATACACACACACACACAAACATATAAATATTTATATATACACACAAACACACACAAACACACAGTAAGTTAAAGTTTGACTGTTGTGTGGCACTTACCTTTTTTAGGTTTAGTTTTTATGATGGGCTTCGTCTGTTTGTTGGCCTTGCCATCTTCATTGTCATATAGTCGCTTGATCTTTAAATTGAACACAAACATTCATTAAAACCTATATGATGATAAAGAACTCTTCCATTGCTAGTTCCAGGGTTTTTAGGCAGCTCTTGCATGTGTGTTAGTGTGTGACTGTGTGTTTGACCTGCATGGGTTTGATAGAGGACAGGTTGACGTTCGGGTAACGTGTGGATGGATCGAGGCTGTAGGCGGCGTAGTTCTTGCTGGTGTTTTCTGGAGTCGTTTGAGAGAGTAACTGATACATGCTCTCCCTGTAAAAGACACACAGAATCAACTGCATCATACATGATTTATATGCTTTTAAATTGATACATAGAGTGCATAAGTTTGGAGTGGCTAAGATTTTTATTTTTAAAAATAATATTGAGAAATATTATTACAAGTTAAAATAACTTTTCTATTTTAATATATTTTGAAATAGAATTTATTCATGTGGTGCAAATTATTTTCACACAGGCTTTCTGTGTCACATAATAGTCTGCTCAAGAAACATTTCTTGTAATTAGTCAATGTTGAAAACAGTTGTGCTTCTTCATATCCATGTAGCAACTGTGATACTTTTTTTTTTCAGGATTAAAAGAACATCATTTATTTGAAATACATTATAAATGGTGCAAAAATGGTAAATACCTCTCTGCCAACACCTCTAGGGGTGGCGCACCTTTTCCCCAACTCCTGACCATCCACGCTGTGTCAAACGCAGCCAGGAAACCACGAGCAATGCCGGTACCCAGGGGCCAAAACGGCTGCAGAAGAATAAATAACAATAACATAAAAATATTTTAAAAATCAATAATAAAATAAATGAAAAATAAAACAAACAAATAAAAGTATTTAAAATAAAAGTAAAAATAATTATATATATATATATATATATATATATATGCCTGTTATCTATATTTAGCTGATGATTTAGTTAATTTGATGGCCATTATACTGTTTTACTGTTGTACTGCTTAAACAATGTTTACAATAAAATTATAATTTTGTATAGAATGATCACACAACATTATAATGTCCAAAAAAGTATTTAGTCAGCCACCAATTGTGCAAGTTCTCCTACTTAAAAAGTTGAGAGAGGCCTGTAAATTTCATCATAGGTATACCTCAACTACAAATACAAATACGGTCAGATGAAACCAAAATAGAACTTTTTGGTAAAAACTCAACTTGTCGTGTTTGGAGGAAAAAAACCTTTGACCTCTGTCATTGCCAACAAAAGGTATACAACAAAGTATTGAGATAAAATTTTGTTATTGACCATATACTTATTTTCCACCATAATTTCCAAATAAATTCTTTAAAGATTCTACAATGTGATTTTCTGGATTTTTTTTTATCATTTTGTCTCTCATAGTTGAGGTATACCTATGATTAAAATTACACTTGCACAATTGGTGGCTGACTAAATACTTTTTTGCCCCACTGTATATACAGTAGGTCAGATTTTTTTAAGTACTTAAATATAACCAAAAATAATTAATAGTAATTAAATAATACAAAATAAATGCTTTCAATTTGAATAGAAATCTTATACAGTACAGTTTGTCGATCTTAAAAGGTAATTGTACATTAACAGCTGTTAACAGTGTCGGTACACAAATGTGCTGAACTTATTTATACAGCGCATCTTTCATTTATTTCTTAAGTGCCCCCCTGCTTGTAGTATTAGCCTTCATTACCAGTCTAATGTCATAATCAGCCACTCTTTTCACACACCTCTACTAGAGAGTCTCCCACCAGCGCGAGGAGCAGTTTCTTGCCCTTCCTCTCCTTCACCAGAGAGGCGTTCTCTGCCCTGTGCATGCAGGTGAAGTCAAACATGGCCACATCCGGACGGCCCACATGGTTCTTGGCGAAATCTAGGTCTGGTAGCATGTGATCTGTGGAGAAGTCAGCGGCATTGTAGGCGTACTCCTGCAGGGCCACCTGGTTGACGTTTGCAGGGGCAAGCAGCTGATTGACATCCGAAAAGTCCTGAGAACCAGAAGAAAGAAAGGTTCAACGCTAGTTTTAATACTGACAATAACAAGAAATGTTTTTCGAGCAGCAAATCTGCGTATTAGAACGATTTCTGAAGGATCATGTGACACTGAAGACTGGAGCAATGCAAAAAATTCAGCTTTGATCACAGGAATAAATAACGTTTTACAAAATTCTTACATAGAGTATCCAATAGCTAATTTAAAAAGGAAAGTCAGGGAGGAAATGGAAAAGCAAATAGGTATATTATATAATATAACATATGATGTTGCTAAAAAGAACATTATTTTGTGTATTTGGTGTAATGTAATGTGTTTATGTGGTTTAACTTTCAAAAAACACATTATTTGTCACATACTGTACATTATTGTTTCTCCTCTAAGCCCTAGTCTCTGTGCAGAGCCAGCGTAGACTATTCTCCAGGTTTTAGGAGTCTGCCTTCCGTAAATGTGCTGAACACACTCTAATATTCGTGTTAAACTGTTCTGGAACAGTGCTGTGAATATAACTTAACACTGATTTCTAGTTATGTCCTCTTTTGGAAGCACAAACAAAGTAGTTTCACTCTCACAACGAAACACAGCGTCTCCAGAACATGGCGCCCGCAGCAACACTACAGCCAGATTAATTCTAGGAATTCTATTTGCTCTTTGGATTTGAGACTTTAGGTCTTTGAAACTTTACAGATCTTCTTTATGGACCAAGAGGCTTGTAACAGAGAAAGGAAATCTTGAAATCACTTCATATGACCCCTTCAATTGCCTGACTAAACCTATATTTCTTATTACTTATTTCCCCTTTTAAACTGCACTTTCAAATACAATTTCAAATTTTATTTATGAATTCATAAATGCATTTTTAAATGCTGTATTTATTGAGTGTCTAATGTCGTTTTCTGTAAATCCTTTCAGTTCGAACCATTTATTGATGGATTAATATTTCATTTATAAATTGTTTTTACAATTACTGCTTTTATTGCTCATTAAAAAAAAACAAATAATGAATCACTTTCCAATTCAGTCCATTTATTCATAGATTAAATAATTAATTTATTAATGTCTATTTTTATTGAACAATAAGTTATTAATGAAATGCTTTATTACTATTTCTGTGACACTCGTGGTCCTCCATATACAGAACAGTTATTTTAACCAGTAATAATATTCCACAATATTACTTGTTTATTTAATGTGTACTCCCTTTGAGCTCAAATATATTGGTTGCATTTCTAAGAGAACACAAATAGCAACTGTCTGCAGTTATTCCAGTGAGAATAGAGTGACAAAAGAGGACAAGAATAGCTGTGAGGATTGATAAACGTGTTTGTAAGTGTATATGTGAGCTGGAAACGGGTTGAAACACGCCTGAAGTATCACCTCGGCTGATGGCCCATGGCCTCTTTTCAAGTGTTTCTAGGCTCTGTTCAGATATTCTCAAAGCCTCTGGTGTCTGAATGTGTTTCACTGTGTGTTGTACCTGCTTTATCACTCCTTGTTTTAACAAGCTTCCCTTTTTTGCAGTCATCACAAAATAGTGAGTATCATCTTTGTAGTAGACAATGTTCTCTAGATCAACGCCTGGAAAATAAATGGACAGAAAATAAAGCGTGTGCAGGTTTACTTTTGATATTTTGGAGACAAATTTGGGTAACACTTTATTTTAAGGTGTCCTTGTTACACATCACATGTACTTTCTATTATAATAACAATTATTTATGCATAATTCAATGCAAGTAAGACAGCCAAACCCTGACCCTACAGTAAGGTACATGCATTTAATTAGCATTACTTAAATGTATAATTACACTGTAACAAGGCAACCCTAAAATAAAGTGTAACCCAAATCTGTTCTTAATAGATGGCTAAACTGAACAAAAAGAAAAAAATGATTTTTAATATTTTTGTTCATTTTGAATGTAAACAGTCTGTGGTATATTCGCAAATGAAGTAACTGTTCTATACCGATCTCAGAATGGAGCGCCTGGAAGAATTTCTGGTTGTATATTCGGGCCACGCCGCTGATCTCCTGCACCCGGGCCTCTTGTTTAGTGTGACGGTTCACAAAGTTTGCAGTGATACCGATAGCTAACTTTCCCCTGAGCTCCTTTATCTTAAAACCTGAATTAGGAAAACAGTGAGAAAGTGTCATTAAAATAAAAGGTTAAAAAAATATAATATAATATCTCTCTCTCTCTCTCTATTATATATATATATATATATTTATTTATTTATTTATTTATTTATTATTTAATTAATTTTTTTTAATCACATTTAATTAAAAATAAAATAAAATATGTTGTACAAAGTGACTTGGCTAAGGATAGATTTTATAAACAAAGTAAAACACAATAAAAAAATTACAAAAATTATTTAAATTATTTTGAAAGGAATTATTTAATTTATTATTTAATTTAATTCAATTATTTTGTACAAAGTGACTTGGATAAGGATAGTTTTTAGAACAGTAAATATTTTTTTTAATATAATAAAAGTTAAATAAAATTGTTTTATAAACTCACCTTATAAATAAATAGACATAAAGAAACAAGTGATTTGGATAAGGAGGGTTTTTACAACAAAAATAATTCATTTTTAAGATAGAAACTTAATTTAATAATAAAATTAAATGAAATAAAATTAAATAATAAAAGTACTCCAAGCTTTTTATACAGTGACAAAGTGAATTTCATGGAATCTACTTGTCTGTGTAAATGTTTTATTTACCATCAGGCACATATCGTCCCCCTCCAGCTGAAATAAAAACATCAAACTCAAACTCAGCAGCTGTGTGGGACGTGGGAGACACCTGTGCCCTCCATCCTGAGAGAAAGAAAGAGAGAAAGAGACATGAGAGTAACGGAGAGGAATGTTTATCCACACGACTGCAGATCTTTCAATGGCCTGTGACAACTAAAGCTGGTTTGTATAGTACCTGTGGTTCCCGATGGGTCCTGCAGACCTTCAAAGGTCACACCTGTGTGCACCTCAACCCCCAAAATCAGGGCCAGTTTCAGCAGAATCAACTGCAGCTGACGGATACCTAGAGAAACACAGACCTTATTACTTTAACTCAATTCTACATATTAAATTAAACATTATAAGAAAATAACTTTTTTGAAGTTTCACTTCGACTACATTTTGACTATATTAACTTTTTTAAGCATACTTTCCAGGTCCTATAGTAAACAGTTCATTAGTGCACACTATTCTAAACAAATGTTTTCATAATATTTCATCAAATGAAAAGCTTGCCCTGCCTCTAAACCAGATTCCCTGCAGGCCAGAAAATATATTAACCATTAATATTATATTGAAACATTTCACGATCCATTGAGATCGTAAAGGTGCCATAGAATGGATTTATATAGTATTTTAAATTGTTCTCTGATATCTATTTAGAAGGTATATGGCTTACATAAAGGGCAAGAAATCATGTCCATTTACAACCCTACGATTTGTCTTCAGAAAGAAATGCTCTGTTATTGGCTTCTTTGAAAGGATCATGAATAATAATGTTGAGCTCTGCTGTGATTGGCTGTTTTCAGCATTGCATTTCAAGAAGAAATTGCATTCTACTAAAAATTTGAAAACAGTCATTTGATATTGTAATAATATTTCACAATTTTTCGTTTTGACTATTTTTTAAACAAATAAATGAAGCCTTGGTGAGCATAAGAGACTTCTTTCAATAATATATTTATTGCAGAATTTTGATTATGTCTGTCGTTCACGTTGACTGGTATTAATATGGTTTATTTACTTATTCACTTTTTAACGCCATGCCAACATCAAGGCTATTTTCATAGCAATCTCTGAATAAATTTGAATTAATGTGATAAATTACAAAAATAAACCAGCAAAACATGTAGACACTCACTTATGTGATGAATGGATCCACTGCAGAATCTGCCATAGAATTTCTTTGCACCGAGGTTAAGAAGGTCTCGAATGGTGTACGGCCACAGATGCAGGACGTTATTCCTCGTGAAGGACGTTCTCTTTTCAAGTACGACTACCTGAGCACCCAGTAGAGCCAATTCAATCGCTGTCCTGAGACCACATGGACCCGCACCCAGCACCAAACACTGACATAGACAGACAAACTGGGTTACATTTCCTAGAGTCAGACAACATCTAACATTTCTCAGGTCATTCATGGTACCTTGTTTTGGTGACACGCCTGGCCCTGTTCATAGTCCGAATGGGCTCCTCTCTTGTCGATCTTCTGCCAGAGGTCTTTGGCTTTCCAGTAGTTGAGTCTGTCCTTCAGCTTGCTGTAGAAGTGCTTGTAGTCCCTGGGCTCGACCTCCAGGTGGCGGCAGAGTTCGATGAAGTTCTGCTGCGTCTCTTTACACGTCTGAGCCTGCACAAAGCGGTCAAACAGAGCGTGGCTGGGATCCACTGAGTCGAGCTCGTTGACCATTGTTACAGGAGAGGCCTGGAGGCTGCTAGATGAGCGGCGGAGACAAGAGAGAGAGTGTTTACAGAGAGACTTCAAACAAAAAGAGTGCCACAAAAGTCAACTCTGACAAGCATTTTAAACAACCTCTGAAAATTATGCTCAAAAATATCTCAAAAATTTTAATTTACATTCCTCATTTTTAAAACACTTGATAAAAGGCTTCCATACTAAATGAATAAATGTAGAAATAAACGTAAGTGTTATTTTCAGAGGCAAATAACCCTAAAAGCTTACACTGCAGGAGACACCCGAGTCATATCTAGAAACCACAATTTCATATAGTCTTGATAATTTGACAGCCTCTCAAAATATCCGTGCACCTTGGCAACCAAAATGCAACACCTTAGCAAGCATCTAGCACCCAATAGCAGTTCTGCATGTAAAAACAACACCTACGGTTTTTTGGTTTTTTTTAGAAATTAAAAGGGGGTCTTGTCTTGGGTGATATATTCTAGTATAACTGATAGTTCACTGGAACTAGCCTGGATAATTTCATGGGAAATGAATGGATGGATTTTTAGTGTAAACAAATTTAAAAGCAAGGGGTGACAAAGAAAGCAAGACAAAATCTGTCGTAATTTGTATGAAGAAGCATCTCTCTTCTGCGTTTCATTTGTCTGCATTGCTTTCTGGCACTACTACTGCTTCTCAACAGTCTATTTTTAGCATTAAATGTATGTATCTACAGGAGCTCTGCGAGTTTTAGGAAGACCTTTTTACGTAAAGATCATTTAAGGAATAAATGAACCGATACATGTTATGCTCTCTAAATGTAAATGTCAAAGAATCAGAAAATGATTTGTATTAGAAACACAGTAAAAAGTGAATGATGATTAAAAAAAAAAAAAGTTATATCTGCCAGTGGGCTCAGAAAAATCTATTTCATTCCAATGGAAACAGGTTTTCGTTTTCACTTTAGCTTAAACTAACTTAATTCAGCAATGCATGAACGGCCTGTTTTTATTTTGTTCTGTTCTCTGAGGTCCTTTATCAACATAAAAAAACCAACCAAACAAAAAAAACATCCTGATTTATAAGCAAAGGGCTATTTTCTGTCCTGTTTTTATCCCCCGTCATTGAAAAGCTCTGTTTGAATAGGGGTGGAGGACTGTAAACTTAAAATGCTAACTGCTACAGTCTACGTCCTTCACAGATGGACGCTGCTGTGATTTTGGTTAAAACACATAACTACTCATATCAAATGATCTGTTTAACAGACAAAGCAGATTACATAATGAAAACTGTTGTGTGTTGTGACATTACTGTGAGATCTAGTCGGCACAGAATTGTTTTCTGTTCAAATTTTTCTAACTCCTGATCTAAAATATTGTGACAACAACAGTAATATACAGTGGAGATCAAAATTAAATAATATACGTGTGTACTCTCTATTTTAGTTATGCATATGGGTGATTCTATAATTGTGGGTACATCTGGTGTCCGAAGTCTGTCACCGTCAAACTCTGTTACCAAGGTACAGTAAAAGTGCTGACAATAGTGTAACAGAGTTGACAGTTATATTTTATTTTTTCCAAAAACACTTAATGCTAAGAAAACATGACACTAATAAAAACATGATTAAAAGAGCTTTAAATAACCCAATGTGCGATCAGTAATAAATTCTGTTTTCCTGTTTGACATTGTGTTAACAGAGCTGACGTTCTACAAAATAACTCTTGGTGTAAGACATTTCTAGATGAAAATACTTTTCAGTGCTTCAGATTTTATCAGTGAGTGAAAGTGACATAATTTCCTGTAACTTACACAATTCTGAGAGAAAGAAAAAATATGGTTTGGTAACAGAGTTGATGTAAGATTTATGGACATTTTTCTAAGAAAAAAAAATATTTAAATAAATTTAATGTTGTAAAATTAAGTAACTAACTATTTAGGGCCAACTGTTGCCAAAAGAAAAGTACTATAAAATATTTTGATTGCACATTGACACCGACTAATTCAGACAAGAAGAAATCATGATTTTTAGCTATTTAAGAGACTTTTTAAATAAACTATTATACTGTTGTGGATTGTAACATCTTGGAATTTATAAATAATTAGTAAAGAATACTAATAAATAAATTAAAATAAAAAGAATAACCCTTTGAAAAAAAAAAAAAGTATATTCAATTATAGAATTATAAACACACACACAAACAGTACATTTCTAAAGTATTTACATGTATTTACATTAATACATGAAAAACGTTGTATTGCTGCTGTCCCATGAGTGCCACCTGCTGTCAGAGGGCGAATTTGTGTTCTCATTCAGCCCTTTTTCTGTTTTTATGCAGTTGTATGTGGCATAATTTCACAAAGCTATTATCACATCATTCTCTTTTGCTTCAAATGCCCAGTCTCCAGTGACCAAGTCTCTCATCGGCAGAAAGAACAGCACATTTACAGCTAAGAAACCCACTACAGTTAAACTATGGAAGAGAGTGAAAGAAGAGTGGACCAAGATCGCACCAGCACAGTGTACTGAAGTCATTCAAAGCAAGAGCCTATACACTTCCTACTAACCTTTGACAGCTGTAACGCTCAAATATTTCAGATCTAATCTTTTTTTATGCTACAGTGGTTACTGTTCTCTAATTCTGAGCACTGTGTTTTCCACAAAATGAAGGTTTTTGTTGAAACACCTTGGTTACTCTGTAAAACATGCTAGTAGAACAGTGGTATATTCACGGCGAGTGATTAAAGATGGCTGGGTTTAAGATTCTGTGTTATACGTTCAGTCAGGTGGATAGGTTTGTGTGTATTGTGTAAGGATTGAATTTGTGGTTGCTAACATTAGAATTCCTCGTGAAGGATTTATTAATTAATCTTTATTAATTTAACACATCCCTGGTAAATAAAAACATAAAAAAAAGAAAGATTATTTTTTAATTCATCAAAGAATTCTGAGAAAATATAAGGTTTTAAAAAAACTCTTGAGCAGCAACAATAATTTCCAACATGATAAATCAGCATGTCAGAATGATTTCTGAAAGATCATGTGACACTGAAGACTAAAGCAATGACTGAAGAAAATTCAGCTTTGCATGGAAGGAATATAATATAGATTATAGTATATTAATAAGTAAATTAATACTGTTGTATAAGTCCAATAATACATTTTTTGTAACTTATTTTTAAAAACACACACACACATATTATATATATATATATATATATATATATATATAATGTTTTAAGAAGCATTTATATATAAATAAATAAATAAAAACACACATACACACAATTATCATAAATATTCATACTGTATTTATACACACATCCCTGTAGGCTATATTAAAATGAAATGTTCTATAAGTATGCACAAGACAACAAATATTACTATAATAAACAAAATAAACTTACATCAAAACGAAAGAGTCAATTCAACTGCAGAGACAAGTGCCGGAACAAAAGCATAGCATACTGTTCAGCCTGAACGAGCTTCATGGAATCAAGTTCCACAACTTTCAGCAGGAAACAATGTATTGTAAATTTAACCTTGTGAGTTCACGTAAACAACAGTTACGACCAATGATATGTCACAAAACTAAAAACAAGCAGGCAAGCAAGTGAATGCACACCGGCACTACTGCATAACATCACAACAAGAGAGTCTCTAGCTGCGGGCTGTACAAGAAAAACGGAGTGGAATATATTGCTAAGAGTTTCATGTGACTTAATGTACGTGTAAAGTTAGATTTCCAGCCCACAACGCTGAGTGTAACTGAAGCAAGACTATTTTAACACAACACTCAGTGTCACCTGCGACTCTTGTGGGTTGGTCATTACACGCAGATTCTTACCAAGCACCCTTAGTCGTGTTGGACATTCTTTCACTTTGATACATACAATATACTTCATGTGTGGAAAGATGATTGCAAAATGCCATGCAAGTTAAACAAGCATGTTCACTTCCAATTCAATCATGTTTGAAAAGTGAAAGCATTTTAATAATGTTTAAATGTGGCAACTTATCTAGTACCACTTTAAATTACTAGCAGCATATAAACTGATAAACTCTTACCCTTAGATGCGGTTTAAACTTGAGTTAAGGGGAAGAAGTGAAATGATGCACCCTTCACAGCATCTCAGGTCTGACTTTAAGTGTGCTGAGCTACTGTAAGTACTTCCTTCAAAACAGAGGCTTGTAACTAAAACACATATGGTAATGATGAGGACAGACTCAACACTGAGGGAACAAGCATCTTGTGACACCCTGGTTTTAATTAATGATTTCCCTGTTTTACCTCATCTTTAATGACGTCAGACTGCTTCTTGGTTCCCAGTTCAACTTCTCAGTCAGTTAAAATGACAAACATCAAGGATAAAGTCTTAGAAATTTGCAGAACGATGTGATCTAAAGCATCACTGATGTAAGGCGTTTTAAGAAAACACTGACTGTAATGCAGGTTAACTCCTTTTTTAGGGTGACGTCTCGTTACTCTTTCTGTGTGAAAAACAGCACGTGACTTCTGGCGGTTTTCTTGCTCAAACCCCGTAATCAGCCCCCTGTGTGCCTACAAATTGCTTCAAACAGGCTTCAAACAAATGTTGCAGCACTTCCCGAATGTTTTACGGTTACGCAGCATGTAGCACAGACAATAATCTCTCACACATCACTTCCTGGAAACAAACAAAGTCATGGCTTGTTCATGTTAACACTTAACAAATGGTAGGGCTACCGGCTGAAAGGGTTTAATAGAGTCAGTCGACTGCATGTTGGTTTTGCTGTTGTTTGAACATAAAAGCCTGTGACATGTGGAACAGATGTGACACACACATCCTTTCAGGTACAGCATGCCAATCGTCACACATATTAACAACACCTCTCATTAATCGAATGGGTGGAACTCACAAAAGCTTGTCAAGAATATGTCCAAGACATATTTCACACTCAAAAAAATAAAATAAAAAAAAATTGTATTATTATTATTAAGTAACTACTTTAACATGATAAAGAATTGTCTTTAATTCTGACACATTTATTTATTTAAGATTCTTTTTTTATTATTATTATTATGAAAAATCACTTTTTTGGCCTATAAATTATTCAATATAGTAAAGATGAACTGCCTCCACTAGTAAGAATAATGAGAATCAAAAACTCTAAAGTGAAACGTCCAGACGCATTACAACAATTAGCTATTTCCCAAGTAATATATTTATTTCATGCTAAGTACTTCAAATCTATTAGCATATTTAATGACAGATAACTTAAGACCTACTGATATAAACAGTGTAATTAAACTTTAATTGGAGTATTACTTGTGCACAATGCATATTTCTTATTAATAAGCCTAAAATGCTTGTTAATGTCACTTTTAATGAGGATTGTTTAATATTGCCCTTTAAACGCAAAATATTTAAAGTGTACCTAAAGTATACTTGCAATAGTTCCACTTTACACAATCAGATACACTAAGCATGTCTTTAATTGGACTTCAGCACTATTTCGGCACAATTAAAGTGCATTAAGTACAAAATTAGTTCCAATTCAGCAGATTTTAAGTATAACTGTTTAGTATACTAAAAGTACAATTGCATGGCAAGTCCATAAATATTAAAATCTACTTATTAGTAAATTGAGCATGAAATAAGCGTAATTCAAATTTCTATTCTATTTATTTTTCACTAAGGTTCATGGGGGTAAATTATGAAAATAATAAAGAATATAGATTAAGCTTCTTTTTTTTTTCCTTTATGGGTTTTATTATTATAATTTATTTATTTATTCATTTTAATTTTTGTGCTTAAAATGTGATCTTGCCAGATTTTTGTAGGATTCATCCTATAGTTAAACTATGAATATCCCTTTATTGTATTTTCAATCAGTTTATGGATTCTGCATGGAAGGTGTAAATCTGTGCCCGTCTTAAGAATCATTTGCATATAGTCTGTAGCTTCATGTTAAAAACTAAACTAAACAGCTGCAGTATTGGATATGAGATCACTAAGGCAGCAGGAAACTCCTTTTTAAGCCCAAAATCAATAAACTATTATTTATTACATTTACCCCCAGTTTCACAGACAAGGCTTAAGCTAGTCCCAGACTAAATTGCATGTTTGAGCTGTCTCAGATGAAGATATCTTGCTCTGACACATCTTAAAACATGTCAGTGTCACTGTTCTGTGTTAAAAGTTGCTTAAATATCTTAATTTAACTAACGCCTAGTCCTGGCTTAAGCTAAGCCCCGTTTGTGAAACCGGGGCTTAGTCTTTTTTTTTATTGTTATATTTTTCCTTTTATCCAAAGCGACTTATGAGGACAACAAAAACCATCAAAATCAACAAAAGAGCAATGATCAAAGAGCAAGTCTCAGTCAGCTTAAGTTTTTTTCTTATTATATAATAATAGTAGTAATAATAATAATATAATAAATAGCTAGAATACAAAAAGATTAAGTAAGCTAATGTTTGTTTGTTTCGTTTGCCCGTAACCCTCATCAAAAACTAATTCTTTACTTTGTTTTGACTTTGGGAAAAATGTGAGCCAGACATGTTCCTGGCAGGTTTTGTAAGATTGATCCGTAAGAGGTGTTTCAGTTTCAAATTCACACGGGACGGAGCACGTACCACACAGATATGTGCTGTTAATTCATAAAATCATGACACAAACTTCATCTTGATAACAGCCGCTGTTGATAAATACAGCAAAGACTAAAGTCCCAGGGTTAAGACAGATTTAGTACAGCAAGTTCACTCTCATAAAACAACAAAAAAAAAGGTACACAAGCCGTCACTGGGGTAGTACTTTTTCGAAACGTCATTAAGGTATAGATACATACTCTTAAGGTACTAATATGTATTTTTAAAAGGTACCACTATAGGCCTCTTGGGTACAAATGTGTACCTTTTTTAAAAAAAAAGATCCGGTGAAAGACCTTTTTTTTGGAGAGTTTTGGAGTTTGTCTTGCACTCATAAGGGGATCAGTCATCAGCTGAAAATGTGTATTACCCAACACACACACACACGTCACCAGCAGCCAGTTTCGGCATCCCAGGGGGCTTTATCTCAGGAAACAGGCTCAGTGTGGCTTTCGCATGCGTGTGCAAATGAGACGGCACTTTTAACAGCAAAAACCATGCTTGAACTTATGCAAGCGAAGCACAAACCACAAAACAACACTAGACAGAAACACACTTATACCAGTGGCATGTAATATTACACCTTTGCAGTGAGGAAATCGCTCTGTCTGCTGTAGTAGTGATACTGAATTCAAGGTACAGTATCTACATACAAAACTGCTACCATGGTACAGTGATTGATTTATATTTACTATGGTACAGCGAATGAGTACAGAGTATTATCTTCACATAGCCAACCATGGTATTTACAAAGTACTAAATTAAATGGTAAAGCATGTTCCTTCTCCTTCAGGCTGTACAACGCTCACTAAAGTGCATTCGCTGGTTTAGCAATTAATCGACTGACAGGACCTTTCTGTAATTAAAGTTAGTCAAATGAAAATTACCTTGTAAACCAGTTTAGGGTCCTTTCAAACCAGTTGTACCTCCTTGTTTACCTCTGAGATTTCGACTCACCTGCAGCAGCTTGTCCGTCCAAGTATTTACGAACCCTCCCAAAGACAGCACGGCTCATGAATAATTACTACAGAAAGTGACGTTCGACGATTTGATTGGCTGAGAGGCAGACAAGACGTTTTCTTGCGCCGTTTGATTTTTTATTTTTTTATTTTTTTTCTACACTACAAAACGTTATTTTATAAAAGTATTTTTTAGGCTTGTTTCGTTTACATGAACAAATAAAAATTCATAAACTCAATAGGCGTGTATCCATTATTAGTACACTTTTGTCATATTATGTAAGGTTTACTTTAGGTCTGATTAAAAATAAATGGGAAGTGATTTGACGTCCCTCCTGGAGTTTTAACCTCATCAGGGCTTAATTAATATTCATAAGGTAGCCCTTTCCATAGATTCTTAAGGAACATTTCCGGGTAATGCAGAGAAGGAAAAGTTATTACCGCAGGGCAAGGCAGGGCAGACCTATGTTTATCTACGTTTATAACCCTCAAAGACTTTCGAAACAACTTTCGAAATTATTTTCAGACACTGCTGTAGAGGTTTAGAGAAGCAGGTGTTTTTTTTAGCAACACCGACTTTCACTTTTGAACAGAATTGGGTCAACAGGTTTATTCATGTTCTGTACTAACAAGCTCTTTAAAAACTTTAAGAAACTTTTTTTTTTTTTTTTTTTTTGAAAAAAGAGAATTGCCTAAAATTATGTGTTCTAAAAAGTAAATATATATATATATATATATATATATTTGTACGAGCATGAATAAAGCAGTGTGGGATGTAGACGTAATATCTAACTGAAGTCAAAGAAAAGCACGCTTACTGTAAAAACCTGTAAAAGTTCACGCTGATGTAAATATTGGTGTTTACGTTAACTGAAACAGTAGGTGTCACCAGAGGACAATAAACTGGCTTTCAGTCGATAGAGAGTTCAAAACGAAACAACTGTATTATATTCTTTCCTATCATCATCATATCAAGATGTCGGATAGCATCTGATTATGTAGTGAGCTCACAGACCAAACTCAAGTCCATGAGACAGACATTTTCAGACGTTTGACCACAGTTTAATGTCATCTGAAGTCTTTATTTATAGATGGGGTAGCTACCAATCTCATAATTCATAAATATAGCTTTTTTATGTTAGCATGCTGATCTGTTCAGCTGTGTTTAGACAGCACTGTACATCTGCCAGATATCTGCTAAAGATCGCTTGATCTGGGAAAAGCATGGTGTACGAACATCTGACAGACAACACATTCTAACTCATTATTGAAGACATCTAACAGAAGATGTTACATGTATCAGAAATTATTGATCTGATTGTTAGTGAATAGAGAGTGATAGTCAG
Organism: Enteromius argenteus; assembly: GCA_032357425.1. Taxonomy (NCBI): domain Eukaryota; kingdom Metazoa; phylum Chordata; class Actinopteri; order Cypriniformes; family Cyprinidae; genus Enteromius; species Enteromius argenteus. The sequence goes on along the minus strand of JAUCMR010000038.1, from coordinate 2,375,606 downwards.
TGTAAAATCCAATGAACACAAAACAAATCCGTAACAAGCCCAAAGGGATCTGAATGATGTCAGATCACATGGGATTCATGGACCCTCTCCTTTTTTCCCCCCTTTGTTTTCTTTAATTGTCTTTGCATTCACCATTCTATTATATATTGCTATTTTTAATATAACATCTCATATATAGCAAGCTGTTTGCGCCAAAAAAATAAACATGCAAACAAAACAGGTAAAATAAAAAAAAAAATATATATATAATGAAATAAAAAATAAACAAATAAATACATTTATATTGTATTCTTTTATGGATTTATTCACCACCGTTAAAATGCTTCTTGAGGGCCATCGTATATTAATTTCACTTTTCACTTATGGCAGAATACACTAAATTAAGTCATTATAATAATATGAGCAGGCACCAATCAAGCAAGGGAAATAATCATAAATCACATAGCATTTGGCTACTTACACAAACGTTGCAGCGCCAGTTCTTCATACAGACAACATATTAATGCGAGTTATTAGGATCGCCACTTTTTCTTTAACTCTCTACTTCACAGCAGATGCTCGAGGCCAGATTTTACTGCATTTCCTTATAGAATCAGCTGTAAAACATTAAAAAGGAATAGCCAGGTTAATGATCTCTGCGATTTTTGTCAAGGAAACAATACATCAGGGCATTCAAACTTCAAGGTAAAATAGTTTCTGAAAATCCCTCAGGCCACCCAAGATGTAGATGAGTTTGAACACATCTGAAGAAAAAAAATTGCATCTCTTGCTCAGCAGTGGATCCTCTGTAGTGAATGGGTGCCGTCAGAATGAGGGTCCAAACAGCTGATTAAAACATCACAAGATATCCACACCACTCCAGTCCATCAATTAACTCCTTGAAAAGCTACGTGGTGAGAAAGTGATGCATACATTTCTCCAAATCCGATGAAGAAACAAACTCATCTACACCTTGTAGGCCTAATTTTCAGCTAATTGTAATTTCTGAATGAACAAGTTGTGAAATAAAAACACTTGTGTGCTTAAATCCAAGCTTTAGAAACATAGTTTATTGCACTTAAAAAAAAGAAAAAGAAAAAGATAACACCATGTCATAATTTTTTTTTTTTTAAGTACAAATCTCATTTCAGTGTTATTTCATATTTTGAAACCAGTCGTTGCAAAACACTGGGAGCAAGTACCTGGAATCTGATTGTGAGCAACTGCAGTTAAAATACAGACACGCAACTCATAGAAAACAACTGCATAGTTTGAATACATTAGATGAAGATGCACTAATAATGTGGTCACTTGTAGATCTGACTCGTTTTACTTGCCATAATTTTATTTTCCAGTTCTACAGCCATCGTCAAATATCCTCCGCATTACGATCAGAGCAATGCATACAGTGCAGTTTACTTTGCAGTAACTACCTGTCAAAATCAGCAGATTTATTGCAAGTTAAAACAGTTTAAAAGCAATAATAAAACAATACTTTAGTGTGAGTCATACCTAAAGAATTTTTTCTTAAAGGTGAGCTTCTTACTGTAAATAAAATCAAAGAGGCGAAAATAAAGAAAGCGTCTTGAATCTGTGATTGGCGTATAAATAGTACGCTAAATAAAAACCCAGACTCGTGGTATAGATACGCAAAAATGGACTTTGGCGTGTATATGCTACGCTTTGGGTAGGATTGGGCTTGTGGGGTAGATGCGTATCCCATGCACGTCAACAAATTTCATATCATATCCAAACGAAAGCTGCATATTATTTGCACGCCAAACATGTGCATGTCATATGGAGTCTTTTTTTTTTGCGTATAAATACTGCGAGTTTTCGTTTCTATCTTTCGTTACTATTCATACGCATTTTCAAGATCAGCTTCGCGCAGGACCTATAACTTGATCTTACGGGGAGAAACAAGCAAAGCTCTGCTGAACATAAACCGAGGCAATATGAATAAATACGAAAAGAATATTTACATACGAATGTATTTACAGATATCGACAGGCGTCACACATCTACCAGCTAAAGTACCGCGATTACAGCTGCATGCCATTCTAAACAACTCGTCGAGACATTTCCAAACCCTTATCATCGAATCAGCACAAACTTCCCTACAACTCAAATCTATTTCATTCTACATTGTCTCAGCAGTGATTATACTATTTGTTCGGGTATTTCAAACCCTCACTAACACCTCACAGACAAGGTTCATGGCTTTCTGTGGATCTTAAGGGAAAGCAGTATAGCGATGAGGTCGTTACCCACAATTATCTATAACATTGGCTATTTTGCATATAACATATTGGCGACTTTGACGGCACGTGTCAGAATTTGTCTCAAAAAAGCCAAAAAAGATAAAACGTTTGAAATTCAAGCATTTAACAAGCTTTGAGGAGTCAGTTCAAACATCTCTTGAACAATATTCATGAGTTAGAAAAGCAATAGTTCACGTGCACTACAAAAACAGATTTTCTTCCTCAGTGTTTGTGTCTTGTTTTCAATATTTCAACATTCTTAAATCAACTCGAGAAGCCAACTTACACTTATGATCAAAAGTTTTGTTTTCTAAAACTCAAAATGAAGTGAGTTTATACTTAAAATGAGAAAAAGTATCAGACAGCTGGGTAAGAAAGATACATAATTGTAAGGGTTGCCAGGTATTTTTATAGTCATTTAAATGCCATTGATTTGTTCATGATTTATGAATGTTAAGATATTTTTAACGGGAAAACAAGACACAAATACTAAAAATGGAAAAAACAAACATTTTTGCAGAGTACAAATTTAAATTGTGTCATAATTTACTCACCCTCATCATGTTATTCCAAATTCTGTCATTTTTTTTATGTAACAAAAAGAGACATTTAGTGGATGTTTTTCTCATGCAATAAATGTAAAAGTACTGTATATGGAAAAAGAGCAGCATGAACATTATTCTAAACATCTCTGTTTGTGTTTTACATGACACGAGGGTTAGAAAATTACACATTTAAATTTTTTTTCAGTGAACTATTCCTTTAAATTCTAGTTACAAAGCCTGCTCATCCTCCGTTACAAAAACAACATTAATAAAAATACATTTCATACATAATAAAACAGTACAAAATTCATTTTTTTCCCTTTGTATTGGCACACAAAGTAAGACTATACAGTCGTATCTGCTTTTAAACAAAAACAATGCTATATATCAGTAGTTGTTTCGAATACTAGAAGAGTAGAATAACTGAAACCACATTCTGAACGATTCTCTATTCGAGTTCGTATCAAAAAGGAAGAATGTTCCGCTTCCGGCAGAATTCCCAACGAATTCCAATCATGTGACCGGCGTTCAACCAATCACGTTCTTATTCCAGTTGATCCAGGTCGATACAAAAGAAACCAACAAACCTAGTGGGACAGAAAGCTCATTTCTACCATTAAAAGGCATAAAATACCACAGACCCTGGATATCTATTGGAAGACATTAATGGGAACGTCTGTTCATCACGAGAAAGCTGCAGTCACAGATGTCTCCCAACATACCTCGTCCATCTGAGCTCGTGAACGGGTCGCAGGGTTCACGACGAATGCCGGAGCTGATGGAGCTGACGCTTTGGGGGTTTGTGGGGGGATGGGAGAGGATAGCAGCGAGGGATTGTGGGAGGAGGATGAATGACAGATCTGGAGCATCCGCTAAAAGGGTTTAGGAGAGAAGTGGTGGTACATCGAGGTCAAGAAAACAGCTAGGGATCAATCTGCAGAGCTTCGGAAATAAAGCCTCGCAACAATTATAAGCAGAAGCTATTTGTTATTGAATTTCTTCGCAGAAAAGACGCAGATGAAATTGGAAAAACATGCCATTATAATGCTGAGACCATGTGAAAACCCAATAAGTTGATTTAAATGGGCTGGTTTAACCGGATACGATGTTGTCGTCCCGGCAGTATTGTTTAGGACGTGCCACAAAACATCCCGCGTCAGGGAAATGATATCCTTCTCGCTGCTCTCACACTGGATCTGGATCTCTAGAGGTTCTCGCCCGGCTGGTACTGTGGTTCAGTAGAGGTGAAGTAGTCTTCCAGGAAGCCCTGGAGGTATTCGAAGGTGGGCCGCTCCTCGGGCTCCTTGCGCCAGCAGGTCAGCATCAGCTCGTGCAGGGAATCGGGGCACTCAGAGGGACAGGGCATCCTGTAGCCGCGCTCCACCTGGTCCAGCACCTCCCGGTTCACCATACCTGAGCGGAGGACACATGTCAAACAGGGCGGGTGTGGGGTAGGTCTCAGATTGTGGTGCAGGCACATTTTAATCAGGGTGAGGAAATGCTGTCAATGTGCCCTTTGTGGAGTGGCCTCTTTAAAATGTCATTTGATAGGACAATATTATGTGTTATATTGTCATAAACAATAAAAAAAAAAAAAAAAAATATATATATATATATATATATATATAAAATTAATATTTAATAACAAAATCATTTTAAATTTCATAACTAAAAAAACTCACCCAGTTAAATGTAATTTATTTTTAATTAACTTTAAAGTTATTTTAGAGAAGAAAACCCTGCCTTGGGCTCAATGTGAATAATTTGGAAATAAAAAAATAAATAAAAATTTTACTTATATTATTATATATTATAACATATTATTAACTTATATTTTTAAACAAATTTTTACATTATGAATAGTGGAAATATAATTTATATTATTTTATAAAGAAAAATGTTTAAACTCATTTAGAGTGAATAATTTTGAAAATAATTGGAATGTAATTGTTTTTGTAAGTAAAAGAATATAAATTTTTAGAGATAAAAAAACAGCATTGTACTCAATTTGAATTATATGTTTTAAATAAGTAATTACATTATGACCAGTGTGTGAAAAATACTTTAATTTTTTTATAACAATTATTTATTTATTCCATGTTTTGTGTGTGTATAGGATATATACACACACATAAATATATACATACATAAATATTATTATTATGATTATTACAGCATAATTTATTTTATTTTATTACATTCTGAGTAACATAATAACAATTTATGCAGGAAATTAAAATGATTAATATTTAAAATATTTAGGATTTTTAGAGAGGATGAACCCTGCACTGGAACTGTGAAAAAATAATTTTATAGTTTTAAAATAAGGTATAGAATAATTTCTACTTTTAAATTAATTACATTTTTAAAAATATATAATATTTTTTTCAATATGTAATTACACATATATATTTATATATATCATTTATAATAAAATTACATTTGAATTATGGCGAACCGGTGACTCTCTTTGATTAATAACTGTGTGTAGAGCAGTAGTACCTGGATAAGGCACCCTGCCTTTGGTCGTCAGCTCCGTCAGTAAGACCCCAAATGACCACACGTCAGATTTGATGGTAAAGCGGCCGTAAAGCGCCGCCTCTGGCGCAGTCCACTTGATGGGAAACTTGGCTCCTGTTGTAATAATGATTTAAGAGAGGCCTGTCATCATGATTAAACTGATTTAATTAAGGTCGAAGCGCAGAAAAGGCAACAGCATTACGTCTTGTAAATGCGACGAGATGGTACAGCCTCAGGAAACAACCAAAGATGAAGTCTCACCCTGTCTGGCCGTGTATTCGTTGTCCTCTATGAGTCGAGCGAGGCCGAAGTCAGCCACTTTACACACCAGGTTATCACCCACCAGGATGTTGGCAGCCCGGAGGTCCCTGTGCACATAGTTCATTCTTTCCACGTACGCCATTCCAGAGGCGATCTGAGGACAACACATAAATTATAACGCCGCCGGGCTCGGTGCCACCCTCCTGAGTATCCACAGAATAGAAATAGATTCATATACATTATGAAGACAAAGACAGCGGTGCTTGGCCATGCAAAAAAACCCACCACAACGCTGTTTTTAGTGATGCCCTCTACAGTATTCAAGTCTCTAAATATAGTTCCTCGTTCAATACAGACTTATATCATTTTTATTTGAGACTTTTTGAGTGTTTAATTTAATTAAATTTTATCCAAAGAGCTTACATTGCTTTCGAGATAATGGTGTTGGCACTGGCTCGGTGCTGTACTGTTAGAGCCACATTGTGATGTTGTGGTATTTTCATGTTTTATTACAGTGGGTTGTAAGATTCTGTAGCAAAAAGTAAAACTAAAATTGATTTGTGACTATTTTAGACCATCTTGGAGTCAGGACAAGAATATATATAGACTACGTGTGTGTATATATATATTTTTTAAATATAATTATTATTCTTATTAAAGTAAATAATACCTTTTCTTTAGCACTTTTAGTCAGTTTTGTAGTCATGAAAATTAGTTCAGTTCCATCATATAAAAATATACAATATAACATTATTGAATACTTATATTCAAAAAGAACACATTTTATTATCTTTTGAACTTTTAATTTAACAAAAAATAATGAAAAAAAACAAATCAACTAAATTATTAATATTCCCACAAAAAATATTAAGTATCTGTTTTCAACACTGATAATTTTTGATGATTTCAGAAAGATCATCTGATGCGGAAGACTGAAGACTGGAGTAATGATGCTGAAAATTCAGGTTTGATCACAGGAATAAATTACATTTTATTATCACATAAATGTACCCTTGGTGAGCAGATGTCTTTCAAAACAAATATACATATATATAAATATAAAACCATACCTAAATGTTGAGCAGTAAGTACATTTTCTAATATAACATTTCCAATTATATTACTTAAGTATCAAAAAAAGTTTTAAGTTTATTTTTCATTGCGATCCTATCATATACTGTCAGTGTGAAGATACCTGAGAGGCCATATCCACAAGCTGAGGCAGCCGCAGCATTTTTCCCATGTCACCTTTCAGGAAATCCAGCAGACTTCCTGTGAGAGCAATAATCACAGCATCACATCTCCATTCACATCCAGATCTTATGCTCTATTTAAACATCTTACAGCCAGTTCTTGTCTCTTGGACATCTGTAGCTGGTATAGTGCCCAGGATCTCAGTACTAACCTTGACCCATGTACTCCGTGACGATGTAAATAGGCTCCTCCGAGACCACGGCGTACAGCTGCACCAGCTTCTCGTGCCGGAGTTTCTTCATCACCTGTGCTTCCTGCAGGAAGGCCTCGGGAGACATAGTGCCAGGCTTCAGTGTCTTGATGGCCACGCGTGTCGTGCCGTTCCAAGTGCCTGATGGGAAAACAGACACAGTGAGCGCTTTGCTTGCACAGCTGTGGGATTTTGCACTTCTTATTAAACTCACAAAGCTTTAGTTTCTGAAGGAAGAAGAAGAAGTCTTACCCATCCAGACCTCTCCGAAGCAGCCCTGGCCCAGTTTGACGTCCAGTCTCAGAGAGTCCCGGGGGATCTCCCAGGCGTCCCGCGCCAGGCCCTGAGTCTGAGGCTTCAGCACGGGACACACGTCACTCAGACAGTGACACAGACCGTCTGCATGCTCTGTGATGGACACACCCAGAAAGAAGTTTAGGGGGTATTCTGTTAAAAAATTTCACATAGTATTTTTTGTTTTTCTTTCTTTTTTTTTGAAAATGGGTATTTCTGGTTTATTCTGATTCTATATTAATGCACAAAAATGCTTTAATTGCAGAATTAAAATTCTAAATAGCAATTTAAGTCTTTTAAATTACATTACTTCTTTATTATTTTTTATTTATTTGTTTACCTTAATAAATTATATATTTTTAATATTAAATCTAATTTAGATTAACTTAATTATTTTAAATAAATAAAATACTTATAACTTATTCTTACCTATTAAAAATAAACAATTTAAATCAACCACATCAACAAATATAAAATATATATTTTGTTTACATAATATATGCGTGTGTACTGTGTATATTTATGTACATATATATATATATACACACACATAAAGTATATATTTTGAAAATATTTACATGTATTTACATATATATGATTAATCACATCCAAAATAATAGTTTTTGTTTGCATAATATATGTGTGTTTGTACACATATATACTGTGTATATTATGTATAAATACATACACAGAGTATATATATACAGAAAATATTTATATATGTTTGTCTATTTTTGTTCATATAATTTATACTATAAATAGATTTAATATATAAACAACATATTTTTCAGAAATATATATATGCATGTGTGTGCATTTATATATACACATAGCAAACAACAACATATTTTTATTTACAATAAACGTAACCTTAATGAATAAACAAACATACCTTAAATGTATTATTATTGTAGCATTATTATTTTCAAGAAATAATAATTCATGTAATCTACAAAACTTTTATAATTATTAATTGATAGTAAATATAATAATAATAATAATAATACCCATAACTTAATAACATAACTGAAATGTGATAAACAGAATAAGTTCATTTATTACTTCATCTTACATCTTTCTCTTTGGGTTTTAGGGAATATTAATGCTATTTTTAGGGCAGCAGAGGTGAGTCATAATGTAATAGCTTCTTGCAATTTATTTTTTTATAGATCTAACGGTCTTTTTTTTTTTTTTTTCCGAGTTCCCACTTCCAGAAATACCAGTCTGTATCACTTCCCTTCACAGACGTTCAGAAAAGAGCAGGTGTCTATGAGAAAGCGACTCACGGCGGTAGTGGTTGACCAGCTGCTGTAAAGTACTGAATTGTGTGCGCGACGTGATGTAAAATCCCCCGCTGTCCAGCTTCCTGATCTTGTAATGTTTGACATTTAGACCCTTGACGTTGTCGTAATCCAGAACGGAAAGACAGTAGGCACCTAAACAACCACAAAGAACACATTTGAGAGGTCAACTAGATGACATGGATGGCACTAACAACCATTTAGACTTGAAACGGTTAGATTAATATGATGCGTGTCGACTAAACTGAGCAAAAACATGCATTTGGTGCATTTGCTTCTCCCTTTCCGTGGCAGTTTCTGGTCCCATTGGCTTACATGGTATTTTTCCCATACTACTGAAGTCAATGGCTACCAACATTCTTAAAAAAAATGGAGGATACATAAATGTGACAAAATTTTCATTTTTGGGTGAACTGTCCCTGTTAAAAAAGAATGAACATTCAAATCAAGATGACAGAAAGTATGTAGATTGTGTGTAACAGGCAACATTTTGATCCAGGTAATGATTCTGGGGCCTTTTTCATACAACAAGTTTACAAAATATGTAGTGCTGTATTTTTTTCTTTATAAAAAAATTAAATAAAATAAAGTCCTTTCCTTTCCTTTTCTTTAAAGGCTTCATCTTTTACATTTAGTTACACAAGAATGCAGTTGATTCCCAAAAATTAAACTGATCACCTCTTGTCCAGCTAGTTCTTATCATGATCATTATTTGGCTTATTTGATAAACTTGTTTTATGAAACAGGCCCCAGGTCTTTATCGGGTTAATAAGCACTGTGTAAACGCTCTGTAGAGGGCGCTGTGTGTCTTTACACACTTTCATTGACTCATTGTCTGTCACTTACTCGCTCGTTCCCACCCCGGCCTCATCTCTTTAGGGTTTGACTCATCTTCAGTCTCTCTCGGACCGTATGAGCTCTGTGCTATGGCTCACGGTTATACGCTTGACCTACTTCTGGCTCTTCATCCCTGCAAGCACTTCTCTGACCTTCCTATATCTTGTCGTACACAGTCATATGCGCTCTTTACATATCATCTCAGATGAACGTTGTTTGTGTAAACGGCCATATATGGAGCGGGGATCTTTACAGTGTTTAGACGAGATGAGGAATGACAAACTGACAGCAGAAAAGGGGAATTCAACTGAACGTGCACTTTGTTCTGATCTGAAATCCTGAAAGGCAACTTCCTCAATCTGGACACATGCATGAGCAATTTCCTCCATATTGGTGTGGGTTCTTTGTCAATGCTGCCTTTATTAAGTTTCTTCTTTATTCAACTTTAACAGTAGCTGTAGTTTCTGAATTTGACTGGCTGAGCAGCAACAGCACTGGAATATCTGGTTTGAGAGATGCTTTCATTAAAAAAGAAAAAGAAAAAAGCAATCACATTTGATCAGTTTTTTGCATTCCCTGGGATGTTGAACTCTTGACCCTGTTGTTATGAGTGCCAGGCTCTACTGTTTGAGCTGCAGCAAAGAACAAAGTTTCATTCCCTAGATTTCATTCAGACACAATTTTCCATTCATCTCTACAGATTGGCCTTTTGAAGCAACCCTGTCAAACCAGACAAAGGGCAATTACAATATTTAAATTCCATTTCAATTCATCAAACTGTGGTTGCCTGGCAACTGTAAAAAGAATTCTAATTAAAAATGTGAATTTATCTAAATGAAACTATTAAAATTTATTATTTAAAATGAATAAACAATATAAATAATAAATAAATGATTTGCTATAGTAATAATTCTAATAATACAATTCTTTTTATATTTAATAATAAATAAAATAAAACATTTTATTGTGATTTTATGGTATTGCATTGATTCATATATTTAATATACTTTGTAGACCATATATTTTGTTTTTCGCTTTGCTCCTTTTAGTATTTCATGTGAATACAATTTTAATCATTCTTATTATTGTTTATTTATAAATTAATAATATATATTAATAATATTTTATTGTGATACAAAAAAAAGGAAATATATATATATATATATACACACACTTTTTTTTGTTTTTATGGCGTTAGATGGATTTAGATATTTAATATACTGCTTATTAAATTTATTTTTGTGTTTTTGCTTTGCTCCTTGTTTTATGTGGATATAATTTTAATATTTTTTTTTATTTTTAAATTAATAATGATTTTTTTTTTGTGCATTTGGATGGATTTATGCATTTAATATAATGTGCATGCCATATATTTTCGTGTTTTGCTATAGGATACTGTTTATCATTAATGTATAATTGTTTATTATACATCATCTGAATAACTGAATAAATAAGTTTTCCAACTATAAATGGTTTGTTAGGATTGGACAATATTTGGACGAAATACAGCTATTTGAAAATCTGGAATCTGAGGGTGCAAATAAATCTAAATATTGAGAAAATCGCTTTTAAAGTTGTCAAATTAAGCCCTCAGCAATGCATATTACTGACCAAAAATTTATTTTTGAAACATTTTTGGCTATTGCTACAAATATACCCCAAGTTTTGTGCTCCAGGGTCACATATTAATGTGCATGCGTATAATCATATAATCATGCAACAATAATAATAATTATTAATTAATTAAACCTAACTTATATAAATGTAATTTATTAATACATGTATCAAATAACTAAAAGCATTCAGAGATTGTACTGTTCACGTTCAATCACCTTTGGTTGTTTCACTCTCTCTGACCAGGAAAGTTCCTCTCCTGTTTTCCAGACTCAAGAGGAGCCGCTCAGAGTCCCTGCGTGTGATCTTTCCAAAGTACCATCTGGAGAGAGATGATGAAACAGAAAAAGACAGGGAGTGTGTATTTAGAGTAAGTGATCACATGTAACATTGTATCAGTTGTATTGTATCATGTTTTGGCCTGAAATTACTATACTTTATAGCAACTGGCATCTGATTTGTGCTGCATGAGATATTAAACATTGATTCAGGTTGTAATATTCCTAGTCATAGTTCCAGTAGCGATGAAACAATGGTGTTTGGGATTCATGACCGACCCAGTGACATTTAGTGTCTATAAATCAGCGCAGTTTGTTGATAGCCACTGCGCTCCCTCTGAGTCTTACCTCTTCTCCAGAGTCAATCTGAGATGACTGGCAAGGCAAGGGTGGAAAAATGAGTCATTACAGGTTTTCAAAGGAGTGCTTGTGTGTATTTGTTTAATGCGGCAGTCGACTGAGCAACAGCGTGCGTGAATCTCAGGAAAAATGACCAGAATATGAACAGGACAGACAATAGTAGACAGGCCGCCTGAGGCAGACACAGACGTATTTTACTCAGTCAAGAAGGAAAAGGTCTTTGGGCCACAAGGATTTTTTTCTTTCTAACTGATGAGATGACGGAGAGACTTCATCGCAGATAATGGAGGAGGGCAAAAGAGCAAAACCAAGAGGGGGAAATATGAAGGACTCAAAGGTCAGACCGGAAGGAGAGAGAGAAAGGGGCGAGAATGAATCATTCTGTTAGTAACGTCACAAGGGTTGAGAGTTAGTGTTATTTTAGCATCCTTGAGATAATATTCTAGTTTAATATTAGTCTGAATTTAGTTCTTCTATATTATATATTAGTGCTGTCAATCGATTAAAAAAATTTAACTAATCAATCGCGATTAATTCCAACTAAAAGTAACGTTTTTAAATATGCTTTTATATTGCAATCATTTCACATTCAAACATTAAATTAATGAACAAACAACATAAAGACAGTACATTTCTTAATATTTGTATAATAGCATCTTTTTGTGACTGAAGGCCAGCATTACTCTGATGTCTCTGGAATAGTTTTCCCCCTAGTAGCTATTTAATCACTGAATGAACTTAAAACAATCTTCACATAACCCATTATAATAAATGTCATATTTACTTCAGCAGAAATATACAGAAATTGAAATTGAAGTTATCAGACACATTCTAAATTAAATATAGATGAATCCATAAA
>JAUCMR010000038.1:2325305-2362953 GCA_032357425.1 Enteromius argenteus | reverse complement strand
ACAGGACCGTTTGCCTGGCGCTGAAGTGAGGTGGAACGCGCTCTGAAATGTCTACCATTTGATGTGGTCATAAAGACATTCTGCAACTGAATAAATGCACTTCTTGTCAAGAGAAAAAGTGACAGAATCCTAGCCACTCCCCTGCATTAATTGCGTTAAATATTTTTAACGCATTAATCTGAAAAAATTAATCGCACGCGCTAATTTTGACACCACTAATTATATTATTATATATTCATTTGCATTTAATGTTGCTAAAGTCTTATTCATTGTGATGTGTGTTTGTTATTTTTATTTTATTCAGTCTATATAAAACGATATTTTGTAACATCAAGTTAAAGGAAGTGAAAATTAAAGACAGACAGACAGATAGATATAGATATAGATAGATAGATAGATAGATAGATAGATGATAGATAATAGACAGACAGACAGATAGATATCCTACTAAAATACTCTGAAGTTTTTCCGGAGTGATGATTCATGAACAAATCGTTCTGTTGAATCAGATCTTTTCAACACAGAACAAGTGACTCACGAGCCAGTTCTTTTTGATGAATCAGTTCTGCGACTCAGAATCAGTCAGGGCGGTTCAAAAATGAACATGTGATTGACTCCCTTCGCTGACTAAACTGCCAAATCATAACACATTAAAAACAAATTTAAATAAGTGGTAAAAGTTTCTTTCAACCATTGTTTTGTTTAGTAAAATAATCATCAATGAGGACCTAGAATCACACTCAACTGAACTGGGAAAGAGTTCTGACATCACAATGAAGGGAATAAAATGCAAATCAGAGGATTCACACAGGGAGGAGAACAAGAAAGAAAAGGAGAGAAAGAGGAGGAGGAAGAGGATTTACTCTTCAGCCTGGATGGAATCAGATGGTGCCACGTAATTGCTGGGAATGTATCCACTCTCTCCTGTTGTCAGCGAGCGAGCCAGCCACCAGTCGCCTTCCCTAAGACGACAGAAAACACACATAATACACCTGCAGTTTGACTCACATTTAACATATTTAGTGACACATTCAAGACGGCTTTCTTACCCGCCCAAAACAAACACCCTGAGATTACATCTGTGGTATTATTCCTGCTTTAGAATCCATGAAATGAGTCATGAGAATGCAGACAAAGCTGCTCTAAAGACATTAACTACCTGCACTGCCAAATTATGCACAAATTAAACATGCATTTAAAGGGATAGTTCACTTCTACCAAAATAAACACAGTCATCATTTACTCACCCTTGTGCTGTTCCAAACCCATATTATTTACTCTTTACTACTGTATATCTTACTACGGTATCTCGTTCTTCTTATATGGAGTGCATGATCATATGGACCACAAAACCAGTCATAAGGATACATTTTTTAAAATTGAGATTCATACATTATCTGAAGGCTGAAAAAAATAGGCTTTCCATTGATGTATAGAACAATATTTGGCTAAAATACATTTATTTGAAATATAGAATCTGAGGGTACAAAAAAATTTAAATATTGAGAAAATGGCCTTCAAAATTGTCCAGATAGATGAAGTTCTTAGAAATGCATTTTACTAATCATGAATTAAGTTTTGATATATTTACTGTTGAAAAGTTACTAAATATCTCAATGGAACATGATCTTTACTTAATATCCTAATGATTTTTGGCATTAAAAACAAAATCTATAATTCTGCCCCATACAATGTATTTTTGGCTATTGCTACAAACAGCTATGGCACATATTATTAAATATACCTATTTATGGCACATATTATGACTGTTTTTGTGCTCCAGAGTCACATATGTAGATAGACAGATAAAGGTTGCAAAGAGGCAGAAAATTTGTGGTATATTTCTGGAAACTTTTCAAAATTTCACAAAAGTTACCAAAAAAGTAATGGAAAGATTCTAGAAATGTATTGGAAAGTTTCGGCCCATTTGCAGACCTTCTTTTGATCAGTTTAAAGCTTCCTTGGTGAATAATAAAAACAATTAATTATATGCTGTATGGCTTCATGAATTGTAAAGGAGCAGCACAAGCATTCTTCAAAATACCTATTTTTAAGTTCTATAGAAAAGAAGAAAATCATATGGGTTTGGAATGATGGATTTTTTTAGTTTTGGGTGAATTATTTACTACAAAACTGGTGGATTTATCAAAAAGTGAGTCATCTGTCTGGGTCTCTATTGTCTGGGAGTCTTGATGGCTTTTTAATAATAGATGTTGTGTTTTAGTGTGAGCTGTGGGGTGTCAGACTGTGACTCACTCCCTAAGCTAAAGTAATAAGACTTCATCCATCGCCAAGACATGCTGACCCGACACAAACCTCTCTAAGGTCTCTGAGCTCCTGCTAGCTGTCGTTGAGCATAATTAAAACATAACCGCTCCAGTAAAAACAGTGACATACAGTATACACACAGATGGGCACATATTCATATTCATACAATGCAAATATATTATTGATACACAGCGTACCATTCAAAATTCAGATGTTAATGAATTATTTATGTATGAAAAGGCATAAAAACAGTGATTCTGATAAGCAGGGTATATGGAAGGAGAAAGCAATGAGGCTACAATTACACCGTACATGCAAAATATATACGCCTAACTTTCTAAAAGCATTATGCATCTACAATCATCATTTTTTTTTCTCTGTGTGTTGATTTAGCTAAATGCTAATGCTATCTTGCTTTTAAGTTTATTCATATAACGACCCCCCCATTTGTTTTTATTAATCTGTTAGTTTTGATTTAATTTGCAGGGTCTAATTAAACAGAACAACCTCTGGAATGACAACTAGCAAGTTAGCTAAACTGAAAATGTAGCCAAAAGCCTTTGGTTTGCATTTGAACTGTTAACTCTGCTAAATGCTAAATTTATTACATTTTATGACCACATGCAATCAAACCATGACTGAATTTTAACAGATATTTAGCTTTTAGCTTCGATATCATCTGCTGTATTCCTATATGCTAGTGTACTCCTAGCATAGCATATGTGCTAAAAAAATATATGCATAGGCAGTTAGTGGATTCATTTTCTAGGGATTATTCAGATTTTTGTCAAATTAAATGATCTCTAGATTGAAAACAACAACTAGCAAGTTAGGTAACACTAGCCTTTAGTTTTCATTTCCATAGGCTATGGCTAATTGCTAACGCTTTCCAAACATAGCTTTAAAACTCCTAGCATAGAATATATGGGCTATTATACAAACATAATCTTTACTTTCGTAAGGTGTATATGGATTTTTCTCCAATAAAATAATATCTCTGGAATGAGAATGAGAACTAGCAAGTCAGCTAAACTGAAAACATAGCATGTAGCTTACTATTTTACTATGCTAATTTAATGCTAATGATATTTTAACATTGCTGCTTTTAAGTTTATTCACTTTATGACTCCATGAAACCAAAATCAGAATTTAGTGGGTTTAAGAGTTCATTTTTAGGTCAACTATAGGCTACTTTACTCCCACTAAACCCACCAGTTTATGTGTTTGCTATTTAAAAAAGGGACATGTGAACATGTTTCTGTGACAATGTCCTGTTTAACAGGAACTATATGTCAACACAGAACAGAAAATGTTATATCTGATATATTTTTCATTGTTCTGTGGTCTTAATCTTAATCTAGCACAGCATACATTACAGATAACAATAGCATGGAAGTTAGCATGTAGCAAGGAGCAATGGATAAAACACCAAAAGACCATCCAAAGTCAATGTGAAGGACAAATGTAAAATGGTGGTGAGTGAGCCAGTTATGAGGAGGTGTGAAACTATTTCTGGACCACTTCCACAGTCTCTAGAAAGTCAGGACAAATCTCAGGTGGACAAGCAAATGGTGAAATGACACACATACACACAAACACACACAGAAAATGGACACTGAAAGCTGAAAGCAAGAGCAACTTTACCAACCTGGGGTTCAACTTTCTCCTACATAAACGAGCGAGAGCGTGTAGAGGAAAAACACAGAGGAGACGTGAAGTGTTTGGACATTACAAGCAGAAAAAGCAGTAGCTAAACATCCCACATAGTCTTAAAAACTGACTAAAGGTTAGCTGCAGCGATGACGCACTGACAACAGCCTTCATCCAACTCTAAAAATACGGAAAACAATTACTGTAATGTGCGTTTGATTATCTCTGCTGACACACGACTCTGAAGGTCCCAGCGATAAGCCGGAGCAGATTGGTGATTTTGTTAAAAAGCTGATTACTTTATTATCAGGGGCTTCTGGGAAGGGTTATAGACAGCGACTGGTGATTGATTATGGTTTAAAGGTTTTTTTTAACCCAAAATGTGCAAACAGCCCAAAATTGGCCTTGATCACAACACTGTTTTGGTAACTTGTTTAATGTCTAAAAAACCCCCAAACAAACACATTAAGTATGCTTCATTTCAAGTGTAATATGACTGAAAGTAATGCTCATAATGAATCATATGCTAATTTGGATTAAATTCATTCAGTGAATGATTCATTAGACATCTTCAAACTGATAATCTGCACAATTCATTAAAAAAAAAAAATGACTCATAAGAGTCATTCCTTCATAAAAACAAATTATATATGCACTGCCATTTAAACTTTTTTTTGTTTTTTTTACTTAAAATAAATGAATACTTTCATTTGGCAAGGAAGCAATATTTAAAATATTAATTAATTTCATATAAAATCTTAAAATGCTGAAAAATATTAAGAAATACAGGCACTGTAAAATAAATAAATTATATATATATATATATATATATAATAGTATATAATATTGTGTGTGTGTTACGCTTATATTTCTTTCTTTTTTGCTTGCAAATATTCTCATTACTGTACAGTAATTTTATTAAATTCAAAATTAGCATGAATAAAAAACAGGAACAGCTGCCTAATAGTCAGGGAAATTATGTCACAGTTTTAACAATTATTAATGCTACTAAACACAGGCTTCATTCTGATTCAGGAAAATATCATTTCTCATTTCTTTCTTTTGATTTTGGGTTGAAATATGACCTGGCCATGTTCCACTTCCAGAGATTCACCCATATACCACGCTGCGTTGGGCCTGACATAAAAAAGCAATTCCCCAGGTCCTCTTCGTGCTGAAACCAGAGGATGTTTCTGAGAGTGTTTTTATTCTCTTAGCGGTAGTGCTGTGCACTGGAATAAGGAAGTGAACCGCAGGTGTAGAAAGGAAGGAAAATGCTCCCTTTGGTCCGGGAGGGGAAGTGGAGGTAAAGACGTGCAGCTGAGCTTTTTTTTTCTGTGCACAGGAAGACCAAAAAAGGAATCCAGAGAACAAAAAACCGTCATCTCCCACAAATACAGCGCCTTCAGAGAGAGCCAGTTCCTATGGTTACCAAAGAGGAAGAGGGGAGGGGGGGCTACATGTGCTCGGGGGGGTTCAGCAGTCAGACAGATGAGAGACGTGTGTGTGTGTGTCTGCCTGCATCAGTGGGTGTGTCTATTGCCCTCCGGAGCCCTGTTATTTTTGTGCGAGTGTGTTTGTGTTTCCCTCTTACGTGTTATTGACAATCTGGAGTCGTTCTCCTTTCCTGAATGACAAATCAGAGGCGGTTCGTGACTCGTAGTCATACAAAGCCACAAACGTGGTCACGCCGCCTATGAAAAAATACAAGAGACAAACATAGAGCGTTACTCTGATTCATTCAATTCAAAAAATTCTGCAGAAAAATTACATTAACCTATATAATGTAATGCTGGGTTTCCAATGAAAATGGGCATCTACAAATAGTTTAGACTTCCACAGTCAGAATAGCATAAAGACGCTAAGAGGGTAATTTTGAATTTGATGCATGCTGTGTCTATTAATGTGCTGTTGAATTCATTCAAATTAGGGTTATTATAGTTAGTAACTTAAATCATAAGAAATTGAAATAAAATAAAAATCAATATAAAAATAATTAGTATTTAAAAACTTATTTTATTAATTGAAATAATTAACATAAAAATAAACAATTTAAAAAACATTTTATTACCTGAAATAAAATATATATAACAAAAAATAAAAGAACAAATTTAAAAAAAAACAAAAAAAAACAGAAACTGTATTTTATTAACTAAAATTAAAGCAAATGCATATAAAACAAATGATATTAAAATATTTTATTAACTGAGATACAATAAATATAAAAATATAAAATAAAATATGTAAGATATTTATTTCAACTGTTTGCAAAGGCAACATTTCTAATTTTTATAGATTAATTCAATGTACTAAAATAACTAAAACAGAAATAAAGTACACACTATAAATACACAAAATTATAAAAATGACAAAAACTACAAAAACTTTAAAATTAAAATAAAAACAGACAGTAATATATACATATAAAAATAATTATTAATATATATTACTAAAGGCCTATTAAAATACTAATAATATTATTACTAACACATAAGTAAAGAAGACGTGTTTGAATAATGGTGCAGCAGCTTACAAGAATAAACAATACTAGATCATTTAGATTATTACTGAAAATGCACTAGATGACTTTGTGGCCAAAAAAAAACAATCTAACCATCAAAACCTAAAACGTGGCAGGTATTTCCTGGACAAACTATGGTAAAGCAGCAAGTGGTTTTCAACAGAAATTGCTGGGTGACATGCAAAAACGAATTAGTTTCCATGAAGACAGACAGAACTTCTGCATCCTGACTCTCAGAGATCCTGAAACACCCGCCAATCAGATCAGAGCACAGGAGTTTGGAAAAACCCTGGCTATTTTTGTGTGCAGTATGCATCAGATGGTCCATCAAAAGTCTGATGTGGCATATTAGTCTTAAGACTCAAAGAATTCTACCTGTGAATTTCATTCATGGGATTCAAACAATGAATTCTCCAAACTGTCTGCACTTTTTTATCCTTTCCGGTAACACTTTCTATGAAGCCTGTGTTTATAATATATTATAAGGGTATTCTTAAGGCATTACAATGAATGCATAATGCATTAGAAAAGCAGAAGCGCAAGGACGCCGATCAGACCGAGCTGCATTACCAGAAAGCGTGCCGGCTCTGTGAGGAGACGTGATGTTGTTGGAGTTGACGCCTCCAAACAGCGCCTGCTCGGCGTTGATGATGTTGGGCTGGGTGCCGCGTCTGCTGCCATCCACCGGTGGACTCCGGTTGGGTGTGAAGGACGACTGGTTGGGACTGTGATGGTGTCCTCCGGAGCCTTCGTCCAGACTCCGGGAGCGCTGGCCGAGCTCTTTGGGTTTACTCTTGGTTCCGCCCATGGCCTAGGCCTGCAAAATAACAAAAGCCCGTCAGCTGGTGCTTTTACCAGTAAAAATCATGTCGTTTATTAAAAATGAAAAATAGTAAAATTACATACATAGAAAAATAAATAAAAGAAAAATGTGAATAAAATGTCTATTTTTATGTATATAAAAGTATTATAAATATAAATAAATAAATATTTATTTAAACATTATTTATTTATACAAAAAGTAAATAAGTAAATGAAAATGAATATTTAAAAATGTAATATTTATATATTTCATTTAGTGCTGGACACAAAAGTTTTGAGTTCATAATATTGGCGTGTGTACTGTGTATATTTTTTGATGTATATATAAATACACATGCATGTATGTTTTTAAGATAAAATATGTTACGCTTATATATTAAATATATTTATATATAATAAATAAACATATACATGTTTTCTACATATATACTGTATGTGTGTGTCTTTATATATGCATAATAAATATACATAGTACACACATATATATTATGTACACAAAAAAGTTTATTTTAGCTACATTTATTTGGATTAATCGTTGCCCAGCACCAATTTATTTATATAAATAAATAGATGCATAAAAATGGTTTTATTTATATTATTTAATTATTTTATCATTTATTTAAATAAATCAATAATCTATCTAAAATAAAACAGTAACGGATGAAGAAAATACCAGTCAAGATTTTAACCACTATGCCACGCTACCCATAACAACCTATTACATTCAAACCATTGGACTTTTGACATTTATTTATTTATTTTCTGAAAAATAACTTCCATGCAATTTGTTCCATTAAAAACACTTCAAACGAATATTTGACCGCCCTCTCTTTCCAGCACTGCCACAAGAGACCGGCCCGTTTTCATGATTTTTGCATGAAATTCATGAATTATTAACCAATGATGTATTCAAGCAATACTCTGCTATGCCTTAAGTAAAACAAATGAACAGTGATACTGGTGTACACAAATATCTTTATCTAGAGAAATATTCAGTATTAAAGCCTAATCTCATTACCGCATATCAAAGCGACACTCTTCATCCACTATTTTAAAATCCAGTCGGTTATTGGTTAATATTATCCAAAGGCTGCGTGGCTTAATGCATATTAAGCATCAAAGATGTTTCAGATTAAAGATTACTAATAAATTTTTTTTGGCATGCACAAAACATGCACTCCATGATTTGTTCTCAATAAGGAATGCATATTAAAACAAAACAATTAATTTTATATTTGCTGTTAGAGGTTCTGCCCAAGCAAGCACCACTAAAAAACAGTAAAGAAAACATGCTAGGCATGTGAATGTCGGTTCACACAGACAGACCTGATCAAAAGAAAATGGCCAAATGGCTGAGTTTGTGCGACCCGCGGTAGCCTGAGGTTGTGTTTAGTGCACTTTAACCTCGCTTCAGCCGAGTTCAGGAGCGCTCAGCTGTTTCCTCTCACATACCAGTGACAGCCGCTGCAATACGATCCTCACAGACCCCCAACACACACACACACACACACAAACTCTTCCACATGTCATACTGTCCGTCTGCCAGCACACACATTTTTTTGCGGGACAGACAGAGACAGTTTCCCATCCACCCACATGCTTCCTTACAGTCCTCAACTCTCTGTAAACGTGCAGAACAAGCCAACACTTGCCCACGGGACGAGATATTCAAAAACCAGTGGAACCCCAGCGGACCGGCAGCTCAGGCCGACCCGTCTCTTAGAGGAGCTGTTACAGGCCCGTCGGAGTGGAACTAATCTCAGCTGAGCAGTGTGAGAGCGGGGTCAGAGCGCGGCCGAGGGCCCCGGAGCCTTCAGGTTCACTGCTGCTGACGCCAAGCTACAAGACGCTCTATAACATTAAAGACCTGCACTGACCTTCACATTATAGACATTCAAGACATTTTTGTCTGTCCACATTGATTCCAAGTGATGCTGAATGATATATGGTATTAAGACAAAAGGTGTCTCATGAAAAATTGTTTGCGATGAAAGCACTATGGGAGTTTTCCTTGAAAAAAAAAAAAAAAAAAAAGCAACCGAAAAATTGAAAATGATTAAAGTAATAAACAAACAAACATGAACAAAATAAATCTACAAAACATGTCAAAGAAACAACACACAAACACACACATATATATATATATATATATATATATATATATACACACACACACACACACACACACACACATTAAACAAAAAAGGGAGGAAAACTAACAAGAAAAAAAAACAAAAAACTAAATAAAAAGGGTTAATAAATTTAAAAGAGGGAAAATACAGTGCAATAAAAACAAAACCAAAGTACAACATAAAACACACACACAGACACACAAAATAAAGAAATAAAACATAATAGCAAACAAAATAAAAATAAAATAAATTAATAAAAAACAAGCCAAAATGTAATAAGATCCGATCATCTTGGTCTGTCAGGTCAAACTGCATGTGAATGTGTTCATAGAGGTTTAAATTATTTATTTGTTCCTCTCACAAGCAAACCTCAACGCATCTGACTGTTTCCCATTTACAAATAACCTCTTATAAGCCAATAACACCCAATTCCTGACAAGAAACAATTATGCAATCAGCTCGTCAGTTTGGTGTCCAGCGTATGGGCTGTAAATGGTATCACAAGTGCTTTACTGTCCCTGCGTTCACCAGCAGTCAGTGTCAGGGGAAAACCTGCATCCTGCAAAAACACAGATGTCTCGTTACAGGCCAATTAATGGAGCCATGACTGTAGCAGCAGGATGAGTTTACTGACAGCTTCCACAGCAATAAACCTCACCGAGATGAGTCAGGGTGAACTCTGGGTAATCAAAGAGCAGCTCATGCCTCACTAATGTCCAGCCACAACAAAAACGGTCATTAAACGCAAAGGCACAGTCATTACATTAAAGGCAGATCTAATTTGCTACATGAGGTGTGAATGTTTGGCTCTGATTGAGGCTTGTGTCCGGAAACAACCTTATTGAGATTCGAAAGTGATGGATGATTATCAGAAGAAAGAGTCAAACAGGGTTCTGACATTATGTAAAGCATCATTGATCTATGGTAAACAACTACTGGAAACAGGAAGTTCATTCATTGAATGCATGCTGTGTTGTGTCAGAGGTTTATGAAATCTGGCTGACAGATAATGTCATTAGAAACCGATTCATCACTAAAGGACTGTTTGAATAATACACCACGAAGAAAAACACACTGATTGTGCATTAAAAATGACATTCAAAATTATTTTGTACCTTTTCTGAATAAAATATGATTAGCGAAAATGAATTGCAACAAGCAAAATAAAAAATAAACAAACAAGGAATACTAATCAAATCACAAAATTAAGAAATGATAGGAAAATAATAAAATAAATAAAAGAAAAAATGTAAAAGAAATGAAGATAAAAAGCAGCAATAACGCAAAACTAAGAAATAAAAAATTAAATAAAATCAATGAAAAAGCAATAAGAAGGAAATGACAACAAATCAAAATGCAAAAGAAAAAAAGCAAATAGAAAAGAAAATAGAAATGAAAAAACTAAATAAAAAAATAAAAAATACAAAAAAACTAAATAAAATAAAAACAAAATAATTACCAAAATATAAAATGAAAAGATAAATAAAAATAAAAAAAATTAACATAACAAATACAGAAGAAAAACAAGCTAAATATGAAAAAAATACAAATAAAAACACACACACACAACTGTACAAAAAGAAAATAAATACATAAATAAATTTAGAAATATGGATAAGAAAAGCAAAATAAACAGACAAAAAGACAAAGAATAAAAAATAAAATAAAATAAAATAAGCAAAACAAATTTCATTTAAAAGAAATTAAGATAAAAAAGGAGCAAAAATAATGCAAAACTAAGAAATAAAAAAATTCAAGAATCAAGAAGGGAAAAGCCCAACTATTTGTTTGAATGCTTTGAATAAGGTATGATTATTACTTATAAACCCTTAACATCATAGTGCATGCAAATTCCTGATAAATCTCAGCATATTTGAAAGATGAGCAGAAATTGCGGCAGGCGTTCTGCTGGATACTGCTTAAGCCTCAAACGTATCTCGAGCGCTCAGAAATCTCAGATTAGGTCAGCAAATCATCCGCTTTAATCCAAACACAAATTAGGACCCAAGTTCTGTCCCACTGCGCTCAGATTTCTGTGGCACGGGAAAAAACTAACTCGGACCGAACGTCTCCTCATCTCTAATAAACTGGTTATATGATGAATATAATTTTTGACGGCTGAGTGATGGGGTTTGGTGCAGGAACTGGTTAACTCTGGTGATCTCATGACTGAAATACAAAAAAATCCCCTGATTTAGCCATTTAGAAAGTTGTACGTTTACCAATGAATAAGCAGCAGAAGCAATCTCACAATTTAAGATGAACTATAAATGATTAAAGGGACACATATTTTCATATATTCATCAAACATACAGTACTTGCATACTATTAACTGCATCTCCCCTACTGTTTATACAGTACATAAATCAGACATTAATATACATAAATTAACATTTACATTTAACATTCTCTCTCTCTTTTTAAATATAACTTAATCTATATATCTTTAATAAAAATTGCTTAAAAGCTTTGGAGACAATTAAAGCAAAATGGCTAAAACTTAAAACTAAAATTAAGTAAAAAATAAACCTATAAAAATTAAAAAGGACTTTTTTTGGAATGATGATCAAGCAAAAATGCATCCAAATTATATAATTTTTGTAATTATTATTATTTATTTATCAAAACAAATGTGTCATTTCTGAGTTGTGTACATATTATAAATACATAAATATTTTTATATTTGTATATATATTTTTTTTAATTAAACACAAAGTAATGTAAAAATAACAAATGATTTAAAATGATTTAAATTATAACCAAAGAATGCAATTAAATTGTCATGCAGGGGGGTTATTATTAACGTAAACGATTAACTACCTTTAAATTAAATTGTATATCTAGACTTACATAAAAAGAAAATAGCAGAAAAAGTCAAAAAAAACAAATTGAAAACACATTGAAAACTAAAATTAGCGACTGCCATGGGAACAAAAGCTGAGTGACTGGCAGCACGGCTGTGTCTTGTGGGAAGGATGGGAAGGTCTCATGTCTCCTGTGGAAATGTGGTGAGGGGCTGTTATCTAACAGCTGAGGAGATTCCTACAGATCGGATGAAGCCAGACACCCATCCCCCAGAGCTCAGACACACTCTGCTTTCTGAGGGAGCACACCATTGATTCCTGAGTGCTGGAGAGACCGCTAGCGGAGTGGGGCAGGGTGAGGGGGTGGAGGGTCAATACTCCCCCTCAGGCCTCGTCTGTGTGCTGAAGAGCCTGCTACACTTACACACTGTACAGTAATGTATATACACAAACACACACACCTAGAGCTACAGCAACACCACTGCTAACACACTCATACAAAAGAAGCCATACAGTACATGCCTGGACCTGTGCTAAACACACACACTTTACAGGCAAAGCAGAAACTATCACTTCCTTCTGTTTGCCAAATTCTCATAATTCAAATATATTATAAACATGTCAGCTATTTTTGCCATTTTTCTCAAATGGTGGGTCAAAAACGACCCCAATAATACTCACTGAATATATATTTATAAATGTATATATACACATACATATATATATATATATATATATATATATATATAAATAAAAGTTTGTTGTGTGAACTGTGTATAAATATATATTTGTATAGTATATAAATTATGTGAATATAAATATATACTTGTAAATACATGTACATATTTTCAAAATATATAATGTATGTGTGTGCATTTATATATACGTAAATATACACAGTACACACACACACACACATTATGTAAAAAAACTTTTATTTTGTGATTATTTGTGATTATTCATTTGACAGCATTTATGTAAAGAATTGTTTCCATAAAAAAATGCATATAATATTTTAAATATTTTATTAATGTTAATTATAAAGTATATATATTTTACCATTAATTTAAATTCATATAAAATAAATGTGAAATAATTAAATTTCCAATTTAAATATTATTTTTAGTTACAGATAAAAAAAATTAAAAATGAAAATACCTTATTTTAATGCATTTTAATTAATATACATTTATTTTAATGCTATATATTTAAATATATAATACATATAAAATATATATTTAATAAATTTAAACTCAGAGATCAATTATGAATTTATTTTATTTTTCACTAAACAACATTCCATTACAAACCATCTAGAACACCTTAGAAACCGCTTCTAGCTCTTTATCTAACCAAGTCTATGCTAGCAGAAGTCTTACCTTACTGATTATGGTTACCCATTATTTTTTAGTCATATGTAAAAAGCACAATGCAAGCTCAGCTGAGGCTCCTTCAGTTGAATAAAACAAAGCGTCCATTGTTTCAACCCATCAAGCCTCTCAATCTGGAGTGTGTGATACTGCAACTATTCACTGGTCTGTTGCTGTGCAGGCCTCTGATAATTCCTCTTTTTAAAGTCCTGTCTGACAAACCAGAGGCAAAACCATCTCTGAATTACACACAAGCATCCATAGAGTCCAAAACACCTGCAGAAACATGAAACGTCACACACATTCCCACACACTGGCGAGCCGGACCTCCTGAGGACGAGGAAAACACCTGCAGACAGACAGGGAGAGAGAGAGTCCGATCCATGATGAAAGGCTTGGGATTGGTTTAATTACGCAGGAGGAAAGGCAGAGGATCACAATCCCACATACTTCCCAGGGCTTTGAGCACAACAGGAATTACAGAGACCCGAGATCCTTTCCTCCTTTCTGTTATCGGATAAAGTTATTTCTTGAACTCAATCTGTCAGCGGAGGCTGTGATTCGTGATGTAACAGCACCGTAAAAACCTGTTCATGCAATCATTTCAGCCAAAATAAATATATAAAGCACTTGTTTACTGCATGCATCGTCACTGTCTTATACATACATGTGTTTATCAGAGGCTTATATATTATTATAATTATTATTGTTATTCATTTTATTTTTTATTAATATTGTTATTAATTAGCTTTTATTATTTATTATTATATATTGTGTTATTTGTATTATTATTATTATTATTATTATTATTATTATTATAAACCTAAATGTAAATAACAGTATTTTAAAAATTTAAGAACAAAATTTATAACAACAAGGGCTCTGACAATTTTCTTGGCAAACTGAATTTGAAAATGATCAATACCAATAACCATCAAACACTTAATATTGCTGCCGATAATCGGTCAGCCTGTGTATGTGTGTGTTTATGTATGTATGCATACATCTGTTTGTGTGTTCATATATTTATTTATTTATATAATATATATATATATATATATATATATATGTGTATGTATGAACACACTAACACGTACATATATATATATATAATTTTGTAATGATTTAATAAAGTATATGATTGTATATGATCAAATACTGATTGAACTTAAGCTTTTACTATTGTATTAAGTTTCATTTGATTAATTTTATTACACATGAATATATACAAATAATTTAAATTGTCTTTTTAAATTTTTACATAATATTAAGCTTTATATTTTTGTATTGCTATGTATCTTTCTATTATTATTTCATTTGTAGTAATTGAATAAACTTACAGCAACATTTTAAATTTTACCAGTTTCATCAGTTTTTCATCTAAAACGTCGACTTTTTTGTAAATTTCAAGTGACAAAAGCACTTTTTAAATAGGGTTTAATTAACAATAACAGCACTGTTACCACATTTTCAGTTTTACGTTGTGATTTAACCATTTACTGTCCACACTTAAGGACTTGCTACTTCCGTGACAGTATTTGCAATGCTTTCACACGGATGCTTGTGCTGTGAGGTGTGTTAACATACACACTTGAGCTTAAGTGTCTTAGTTCAATGGATACAACTCCTTGTAAGGCTCGAACCTGAAACCTTCCAACATGAAACTTTAACCACTACACAACAACCTAAATACAATTCAACTTGTGCTTTTATTAGGAAAAGAGAATTTTGCAACAATAAGGTGGATACAGTTTGAGTTTAGTCAAAAGAGGTGGAATCATATTCTTCATCTTTTTTTACCCTTAGCACCATTTTCTCTCTTTTCCCATCACTGTCAGCCAACAGGTGCCAGACTGCCAAAGATATCTATCATGTTATTCCTGCATTTGCATGGTCAACATCAAACGTTTCATTAACTGTGGATAAGCTGCTTTGGTAGGAGCTGTACGGCAGCGTCTAAGCCAGAGAAAACATGTGGATGAAAGTGTTTAATTCACTTGAACTGGAAAAGCACCTGAAAGCACACTAGGCCGCAGCAGCAGAAAATAAAAACTCAGCCTCCAGTTTAGCAGCTGAGGTTTTGTCACGTTATGCACTGTTTTCTGAGTTTCAGAGCTGTTATAACATCAACCTTTTTATGTAGCGTGACCAACGCATGCACCAAACAAGCAGCAAATGAATAAAATAGTATGCCATCATCACACTTACAGCAAAAGACCCCAGGCAATTAAAATCAGCTCTAAAGGTTACACTAAAATAGTTGGTAACACTTTACAATAAGGTTCATTAGTTAACATTAGTTATCAACTTAAGTTAACATGAATTAAGAATGAACAATGCTTCTACAGCATTATTAATCTTAGTTAAGGCTAATTTCAGCATTTGCTAATGCATTATTAAAATCACAAGTTGTGTTGGTTAACATTAGTTAGTTCATGTTAGCTCACAGTGCATTAACAGTGAACAAACTACCATTCAAAAGTTGTTTTTTTTTTAATGTCCTAAGGCTGTATTTATTTGATTAGAAACTTGGATTATTATTAATATTTTTTAAATATTATTACATATTATTAAAGTTTTAATAGTGTATGTGTTAAGAACAGTTGTGCTGCTTCATGCTTTTGTTAAAACTTTTTTAAAATGTAAAAATTCTTTAATGTCACTTTTGATCAATTTAAGGGATTCTTTAAAATTATTATTATTTTTTTTAAACCTGGTGGTAGTGTATAACTTCTGTACATGAGGTTTGGTTTAGCACTTTTTATAAAAAAAAAATATTACATTAATAGTGGCTGCAATACAAATATAAAAAGCTTTGAACTACTATCATGTCAGCAAACTTTATAGATGTGAATATAAAGATTAGGAGTTTGGGTATATTGTATATTAAAGGGTTAGTTCAATGCCAAAATGAAATTTCTGTCATTAATTACTCACCCTCATGTCGTTCCAAACCTGTAAGACCTTCATTCATCTTCAGAACACAAATTAAGATATTTTTGATGATATCAGTGTCCCTACATAGACAGCAATACAACTGAAATGATCCCAGATCCAGAAACGTTGTTAAAACATCAGTAAAACAGTCCATATGATATTCTCTAAAATGGCGGAAGACGTAACTCATGGGAGAAGAATGGTTGAGTATATGATGTTATTTTTGTTTTATTTGCACAAAAAAAGTATTCTCGTAGCATCGCAAAACTGAAGTTGAGTCACTGATGTAACATGGACTGATGTTTTTACTATGTTTCTGGATCTGGGATCATTTCAGTTGTGTTGCTGTCTATGGAGGGTCAGATGGCTCTCTGATATCATCAAAAATATCTTATTTTGTGTTCAGAAGGTCTTATGGGTTTGGAACGACACGAGGGTGAGTCATTTATGACAGAACTAACCCTTTAATATGCTTATTGTTTTTAGTTTGAGTAAAGTTGGATGTTTTTTCACACCACAGCTTGCCAATCGAGGTCTAATCTTGACATTTGTTCTGGAGCGAGATTATCAGCCTTGACTCTGTAATCACTACGCCATGATAACATTCCTTCTGGGGCTCGACTCCAACTCCTCAAACTCCAAGACACAACTGGAGCAATTACAAGACAAGAAGTCTGACTTGTGATGCTGAGGTGTCTCAGCAGCCCTTTATCAATGGTCAGTTTTCTCCCTCGGGTTATCTGGGGTCACGGAGGAGTTTGAAGAGACTTCTGAAGAAGTTCATGAAGGTCCACATGCTTACAGTTAGCTGACTCAATAACACTTCAGTACAGATGTTTCTCACCACCACAGTACACAAACTTTACATGTTAACTATGTACAGTGGGACCAAGCAAATCTCAGACATTTTGAAAATGTTTGACTCTAATGGTGTAATGCATTAATGTAAAACAGTGCTTCACAAACCTGGTTTTGCTTCAGGACCAAGATTTTACATGAAAATCATGTTGCAACACAAAGTACCAAAACTGTTTACTGCACAAAAAACCCCAAAAGCAAACCTAACTTAGGTTATAGGTATTAATATTACCATAAAAGTGGTAAAATTATATATAATATTTTAAAATAATAATGTAAAATATAAATAATATATAATAAAAAAAATTATATAAATATATATATATATATATATATATATATATATAATAAAATAATAATGTAAAAAAATAAATGATACAAACAAAATTTATATAAATTATAAAATATTAAACAAAAATATTTTTAAAATTGGAAAAAAAAACCTCAAAATGTCTTATATATCTAATTATATATCTACTTTATTAAAAAGTGTAACAAAAAAATAAAAGAATTAAAATGTTTCTATTAACTGAAATAAAGCAAAATAAAGCAAAAATAAAAATAAAACTTATACATGAAATGTATAATAAAACGTATAAAGTGATGCCTTGGCAACTAATTGACAAGTATAAGTTGAAATGCTAAATTTGCAACAACCAAAAAAATGTATATATAAAAACACTACAAATAAAATTTCAAGTAAAAAAAAAAAAAAAAAAAAAATTAAATAACTAGAATAAACTAAAATGAAAACTGAAAATATAAGTAGTAAATAATAAAAATATAAAAAATAACATACGAAGACTGAAGTAATAATGCTGAAAATTCAGCTTCGATCAATTGAATTAATTTAATGAAAAATTACCTTAATTAAATGAACTACATTTTAAACTGTAGTAATTTCTCACAATATTAATGTTTTACTTTTAATCAAATAAAAGCAGCTTCTGTGAGCATAAGATGTTTGCCCAGTAGTATGTATGTGTATCCATCCTGCTTTCCTCGTGTAGACTGAACTATTTGCTATTCATCACTGAAGACATGTTTACCCACAAACACAGAGAAGGACGGTGAGAGGATAGAGCTCAGGCTCCATGTTTACATTCCTCCTCCTCTTCCTCCTCTTCTTCATGCATGCTTCAATGTTACTGACACTTCAGTAAATCATTACACAGACTTCACAATACAGCATGTGTGCTCAAACCTGATCACGACCCCCTCGAAATCAAGAGAATCCTGACATACTGAACAAACGGCATGGACAGGGAAGTCGAATAGGGTTTGATTTGAAGAGCTCTGAACGCAAACACACCCCACATACTGTCAGGACCCGGCCGGTCAGAGAGAACCAGCGAGGCGGGAGGCGCTTCAGTCAATATTTACTCCATCTGAAGAGACCGGGTCAAGGGTTGCCTTGGAAGTGATTATTCGAATTCCAGGAGCGTCTGAGCTGATGAACGGGAAGGCGAGGGTCTTCGAGAGAGGTGGAGGGATCACGGCAAACAGCCAAACGATCAGATAAGTCTGTCTGGACGGGCTGCTTTTCATGACAGGGTGATATTGGGTCAGTATTACCGCTCCCTCGAGGAATCATAACACACATGAATACAGCTAGTGGTTTTGTGTAACATCTGTGAGAAAATCAGCCCGCATACACTGAGCCATGGTGCTCTAACGGTGGTAAGGGATCGAATCCGGCCGCTTTTGCTCAATTAAATGTATGGATGCACGAGAGGTCAGGACCAAAAATTCTATTATGTAATCTGACATGCTCTCTAATTCCATTCCAAACCAATCTTTGTTTTGTGAAATGTGCAGTCTAACTTTAAAAAGATTTATTTTTGCATGCTGAATGTACAAAAAAGGAAAGGATGTACAAAGGTGTGTAAATGGTTTTATTTTTTAACGGAACTATGACTTTTAGATTTAATCTTTTAATAACACTATTAATCTAATCACTTAAGTGTTAAATATAATCTTTAGCAAACTTTAAAATTAATATCAATTAATAAAAACAAAACCTAAATCAGTGTCACTGGTAAAAAAAAATAAATAAACAAAACTGATCATATGGATTTTGTTTGATGTATATATATATATATATATATATATGATAGTATATAATTATAAAATGACTCTTTTTTTGACAAAATTGTCTCAATTTTAATTTTTAACATTTTAATAAATATCCATTTATTGGTTCCTGACCAATCTGAAATCAGTATCTTAATAAAATGCTGTAATGTGTAAGTGATTGATTTTTTTTTTTACAAAATGGTCTCACATTTTAATATCTTAATAAACATCTATTTATTGGTTCCTGATCTCAATCTGAAATCAGTATCAGCCAGAATTCTTATACTGAGCATCCTAATAAAACGCTGTAATGATCCAATTCCAATAATATGTAAGTGGTGTTCGCTCATGCAAACCATGCTGCTGCTTACCAAATTGCAAAAGTAATGACTGTTTTCAAACAGGTTTCCTAAAATTGTGTATCATCATATTCAGGCACACTTATCATAACGCACACGGTCCATGCAAAGCTGGGACACGAGAAAGTACTTAAACATGCTTCAAAAGCAACAGTGACGCTTGTACCTCTAAAATAACATTTCTAAAAACCTTAACCGGCAGCCAACACACATGAAATCATTTAGGGCTGAACGGAAGATATCTGGGCCGCTCTCTGTGTGGAGCGGAAGCCTCTCTCTTGAGCGTGTCTGTAATCAGCCACGTGCGTCAGATCAAACGTGTGGCTTATATTTTACATGCTCAAGCCAGCGCGCTCCGACAGCATGTATTAATACATTTGCAAGCAAATGAATCAGAGTTTCTGTCGCTCATTTCCTTGCTATATCACAACCGAACGTGTTCTGTCCTGCCCCAAACCTAAAGCACCTGTAATAAATCAGCATAACTTACACCCAAAGAGATAAGCATTGATTGCATCTGAATTGGTTTTATATGCAAACAGTCTTAAAATTAACAGATGTGCATGTAAGGGTGTGCAACATTTTATTATGACATTTGAACGATTTTATTTGCTACAACGGATGCAATGAAGTCATTTGTGAGTAACTGCATTTTACTAAATCAAGCAGTGAATATTTTATGCACAAGTGAATATTTCACGCATATTTTTTGCTTCGGGTTTACAATCATTTGTCACCTGCCATCAGCTTATTATTTAAATCTTAAAATGGCATACATTGAATAAAGAAACTGGGTGTGTTTTTATTTTCCTCTGCTGAACTTGGCAACCCTTGCATTCGCAAACCTTTCATTTGAACTGATGTTATTCACTTGAATAGCATGTATTTCCAGTGCTAAAAGCTACAAAACAAAGCATGTTTCCCTAATCAAATTAAGGGCTAAAAAGCAAAGCATTGCATGGAGGTAAATCCAATAATCCAGGAAAAACATTTTGATGTTAATTCACAGAAAGCCCATGGGCTGTAATCTCTCCATGACCAGTGACAGGATCGAGCAGATACTAATCACTGCATTACTAGCCATACTAGGACTTTTAGTACTGCCCGGTACAAAAGAGATGAGATTCTGCTACATTTATGTCATTACAAAAGCATATTTGTGATGCTATCAGTGTCAGGACTGCTTTACATCATTTACACTTGAGAATACGGAGAGGGAAAAAACAAGGAGTAATGTAAAAACACAGCAGGACATGTCAAGTTGAGACATGGATGTAGTTGCTGGGTGTTTAACCTTTTTGCTTTTCTCAATTTTTCGAAGAAAATGTAAAAAATGCCACCATTTTTGTGGTGTTGGGCTGTTGTGGTTGGTTGTAGGTTTAACTGAACTTGAAAAACAGATGAAAAGAGAAGATGAAGGTACAGGACTGTGTCCATAACTAATTTATTGAGGGGAAAACCACAATACCATGATGCCCTGCAAATGGCATTGGTCCAATTAAAAAAGGAGAATTTATTCATATATAGCTTATTTGAACAGTTGACAGTAGCCAGTGATTACATACTATAGAAATAAACACTATGGAAGTCAATGGCTTTGTTAAAGGAATAGTTCACCTAAAAATGAAAACTCTGTCTACTCGTCCTCAAATAGTTCCAAACCTGTTTGAATGTCTTTGTTCTGCCGAATACAAAGGAAGATAATTTAAAGACAGTTTGTAACCTGGCTGTTTTGTTCGCCACTGACTTCCATAGTAGGAAAAAAATACTATGGGAGTCAATGGTGTTAATATGTTGATATATTAATAAATACCATAATAGTATATAATACTAAAATACCACCTATATTCACTTGTAGCATTTTAAAGTTATAGATTAAAAAAAAAACAAAAAAAAACGGTATCATATTTTAATATTTGAACAAACATCCATTTATTGGTTCCTGACCTCAATCTGAAATCAGTATCAGCCAGAATTCTTATATTGTGCATCCTAATAAAATTCTGTAATGGATTTTATAATAAGCAAGTGGTACTTGCTCATACAAACCATGCTGCTGCTTACCAAATTTTCAAACGGGTGAAATGATTACAAATTAGAAATAAATAAGTCAATGGCTTTGTTAAAGGAATAGTTCACCCAGAAAATAGTGAACGATGACAGAATTTTCATTTCTGGGTAAACTGTTCCTTTAACTGTTTGATTTCCAACATTCTTCAAAATATCTTATTTTGCGTTCAACAGAACAAAGAAATGGGTTGGGATGGGTTTAACAACCTCATGGCTCAAAGTAGGCTTGTGTTTAAAGGTTTATGAGTCATAGTTCCCCACTGAAAAAAAAATGAATGGGATTTTTACTTCCAGAACCTGACTGTTCTATAGTAACAGCAATGTAAACACAAATGATCCTTTTTAACGCAGGTTTCACAAGCAAACCTGTCCTAACACACGATACTGGCTGATCCAGAGGCTGAACTGTCAAACTACTCCAACTATGACAAAAGTTAAACTGTTTATATACTCAAATCAAACTATGAATTTGATATCACACATTTGTGTTTGAAAAGGAATCGTTCAGTCTGACGTTCTGCGGTCTACAATGAAAACTGGCACATTTGTATTTTTTAATAAAGCAGGAAATTGCACGTCTGTAGAGTCTGGATAGTCCGAGGATTTCACCCTGATTCAGCTAAAGGCATCCTGCAAAAAGATGACGCATTTTTCAAAAGCAACAAAACGCACTTTCATTACACTGAAATCAACCTGCATTGCAAATTACAAATGAACCTGTGTCAATATGAGCTGATAATGTTCTGAAACACCTTTGATCAATCACATATCTAGCAAATCTGAGCAGTATTTCTGAGCATGAAAGGTGTGGTAGGATTCCACATCATGCATGAATAAACATGGCTTTAACAGCTTATGTGTTTGTATTTGTTACGCCACAACATCTCATGCATTTTCTGAGTCTGAGCAGCATACATGGAGGCCAAAAACTACAGCCACAAAACCCAACAAGTTCGGAAGTGGCCCCAATGATTCATGCTTAGCAAACTTAGCGCTCACCGTCCAGCTGTCTTGTTACTGGATGACACGAAGGCGCTGTGGAATTTATGCAGAAAGTAAGAAGCCTGTGTAAAAATAAAACCTGTTTCATAACAAAACAATTTTCTTGGCTACAGAGAGCTCACGAAGTGGTGTTAGTATGTGTGTACAGTGTAAACATATCACATTCTCTAAAGTCTGAGCCAAGATATCTTGAGAACTGCAGGGCACCGTAAACTTTACGATAAAGCTCAGTTCTTGGGAGAGTATAATGAAAACGGTTAACAAATGTCCTGGTTATAGTTCATCCACAGAAAAAAGGTTTTCTTTCCACTCTCTTTTAGGCCATGAAGTCATAATTTGTGTAGCTTTTAGTATTATTTTACTATCATAGTTTTTTTCTTTAATGTCTACTTATTTCATATATATATATATATATATTATATTATATTATATTTTAAATTAGGTTAATATTATTTTATTTTACTGACTTCATTTTAAAAAATTATTAGGAAAAATACTGACTCTTTGGTCATTTTTGAGCGAGATGCTAACGGTCTAATCAGATTCAATGATCTATGCTAAGCTATGCTAAAAGTGCTAATCCCGGATATCAGCTGAATGGGTTAAAAAAACAGTAAAACTCAACTGTTTAACTCTTGGGGAGTTGAAAAATGAGTCTATTTACAAAAAAAAAGTGCTGTGTTCCTTTAAAAAAAACTACAAATAAAAATATGTTATATTATTTATTAATAATAAAATAAAATGAATTACTTTTTGTAAAAAAATAGGCCTTGTCATCTGCAAGCAAAATATTTGTTATTTATTTTCAGGGTAAAAAACATTTCTGTGAAATTCACCATATAAGGCTGTGATGAATTAAAATTACCCATGAGCCCTGAAAACCAACAAATATGAAAGATTGCACCATATGGCTGGAATATATACCAGTGCTGGTAATTAATAGGGCTGGTTTATTGCATTTGCATTCGGCGTTCTTGATCCTACAGCAACAGCAGTGAGTCACGCTCCTACGGTCTCCTGCTGTCATCTGTAAACAATCATACGAGCACGCTTCTTTCCTGCATCTAAATATGGTCATGGTGTGTGTGCAAAGAGCAGTGGTCTGTGGTCAGGAGTATTAGAGGGAAACAAGGGTGGCTGGGGGATGTGTGTGTAAGTGATACTGTGAGTGGAAGAGATACACGGATCCTTTGGGGTTTATCTTCCCCCTGATGATTTCCCTGATGAAAAAAAGAAAGAAGCATCCGTTTCGTTCGCAGCCAGGCGTGTAGCATGTGGACAAAACTATACTTCCACAAATGACAGATATCTTTAACTCGGTTGCCCCTTCTCACGTTTTCTCACTCTCAAAGCCTCTTCTCATGAAGGCGTGGAATGAAGACACAGCCAAAGAGAATCGGCTCGTAGATTAAAAATGGAGCATCGCGTTTATCCGCCGGCACATTACGAGAGATAAGCGTTACCTCCAAATCTAAGCCCTTCTAAGGAAGAGGGAGTCTTTGATGTGAAACTCGTAGATGACCCTCTTTGCATCCTTCTGTTCTGGTAATTTTGTCAGTGAAGGGAACATTTCAATGAATGCCAGCCCGGCACAGGTCAATGGCTTGAGACTTGCTTGGATTACCATGATTCAGAGCTACTGTTTTTCTGTGCAAGACGCTGTTAGAGCGAAAGAGTTGAAGAAATGGGTCACTTTGCATATGGCTACTTACTAAGCCCATACCAAATTTGCATGTTTTCCACAGAGATTGTTTGGGGAAAATTTGTGGAATTTGCAGAAAGGATTTAAAAGTTAATGCAAAATTAAAATGCCGTAATAATAATTTTCCCAAAAGTCCACATACCGCAAACAACAATTCTGATGAAATACAATTGAATAATAAATTCAGTTCTGCTTCAAAATTTCATTTTTACTTTAACTTTGGAATAGTTTCTACAAGAGGCAGTCGTAGACAGTTTTAGCCAATGATTTTGAACCTGACTGAAAATTGAATATTGAAAATAAATACATTAAATATTTAAATTGAAATTACTATCTACTACTATGGAATCATTGTTAATCAGAAAAAATTTTACATATTAGAGCAGCATAACTGATAATGATCAGAAATGTTTCTTAAGCAGCAAATCATCATATTAGAAGGATTTCTGAAAGATCATGTGACAATGAAGACTAAGTAATGATGCTAAAAATTCAGCTTGGCATCGTGGGAATAAATTACATTTTAAAATATACTCTAATGGAAAACTGTTATTTTAAATTGTAATTTATTTCACTGTTTTACTGTATTTGTGAATATGTAAATGCAGCTTTGGAGCACTGAAGAGAGACTTCTTTCAAAAACAGTAATGTATGTTCAGCGCATTGGCAAATCACTCATCCCTGCAGCAGTTCAGGAATGCAGGTTGCATAAAGAGACGAGTCCTAACACCTTTGCTTCTCTCACACACCCAGAGCAGGCTGATGTCACAGAGATGAGCCCAGAGGGCACACATTCCATTGTTTTAGCATACATGCTTTCAGTCCTCACCTTCCCTTGAGTTAGGAACACCTCGGTTACCAAAAACGTGTTTTACAATATTATAGCATTTCTCTGCTATATCAACTTCAACGACATTAAACATCCAACCTTGCCATTTCAAAACTTCTAAACCTTGAATCAAACCAATCAGATACAAGATGAGTTATAATATTGCAACATTTGACTTTGCAAAAGCTATTTAAAAACAACAGAGAACCTGCCATAGCCCTCACAACTCACCACAACAATGCATGCCATATTTCTCACAGTGACTTCTCTAAATGGTGGATCACACATCAGGATTGTGGGTAGTCTTGGGCATCAAATGACATACAAAACTCTCTGCACCCTTATTGTACAATGCACTCAACCATCTACAGCATGAACTTTCAAGAGTGGTTCATCTCAATGGCAAACACACTGTTGAAATAGCATTTCAAATGCATGTAGTGGATGAGCGTGCCAAGTTTCCAACATTTACCTAACACTTTTATATTTAACAAATACACAACCCGGGTGCTTAAGGTGCACTATTTGTCGTTTTTTAACACACTGCCCGCACTACAACATATTGTAGAATTTGGCATTAAGTATACGCTTCTATTCAAAGCTTGCAGTGCATCAGTGCATGCAGTCCCTGGGAATCGAACCCATGACTTTTGTGTTGGCAGCGCTAATGTTTAAGCTACGATTATGCTAAACGGGACATATCTCAGGAATTCTGCAGCTAGACACAAAGCACATAAATGGTGTTTAATAAAACACTAAACTTATGGTCTCTGCTGAACAGAATTGCATTTCAAATGAATGGAAGGATATTTTGGCTATTTGGGGATTTTTTGATTGATAACCATATTCACTTGACCCACTGATGGATTTTCTAGAAAAAACAACAACAGCTTTGACAATGGATAATGAGTGTTTCCCAGTTTTCCCCAATAGGTCTCACATAAGTCTGTAATTCCATGTATTTCTAACAATCTTGCAAACTTTCAACTTTTGAAAAATCAATACTGGTCAAGTACTAGTTTATATAATATTACTAAAAATCAGAAGAGCTGGATGGGATTTAGTCATTAATAATCAGCAATATTTATATACTGATTTAACTGCACTGACATTATAGGGTGAGCAAAACTTGAGCTGGATAATGACTCCACAACGTTCACAGTGATATATATATAAACTGAATTCAATCAACACTGAACTACACTGACTTGAATAATGGCATTATTATCTATTGCAGAGCTGCATTACAGCTGAAATAAAATTATTGATTTATTTAACTGCATTAATGCTGTTATTTTCCAGTGTATTTATGCAAAGCTGTTTCGAAACAACCCGTACTGCATTAAGTGCTTTATAAATAAATGCAACTTGACTTTTCATACCATACTGCTATGGTCTGCACCTGCCTCTTCATGTCTTCAATTATGCTACAATCACATTCTGAGAGCAAGTCGAGGCATGATCCACCGGCACAGCGAACACTCAGAATCAGCTGATTACTGATGACTTGGAAAAAAAGACTGGGTTCCACATTCAGTCACCTTTGAACTTCCTCTGGAAATTAAACAAGGAAACAGACATGACTAAAGAAAGAAGGCTGTTGATTCTTCTCATTCAATAAAGAGGGGAGAAGAAGCCACAAGCATGGTGATGTTTGTGTCATATGCACCAAAAAAAAAACTAAAATGGGCCAAAGACAAATCAGGCCAGCAATCAAATGCTCAATTGATAATCCATGATTCATCAAACATAACAGCCTCTGACCCTCTGCATTTCCATAACAGACCTGAGGAAAACGACCAAACAGCCAAGTGATTTCCATTACGGCCCACAATGCTGTTTAAATATTCAAATGGCACACAAAGAGAAGAACTTCCTTTAAAAAGATGCTCTGCCAGCATATTGGCATTTAATGGGTATTCCAAACGTCTGCTGCACGCGCATGTGATTCTGAGAGGTTTGGGATTTTTAGGCTTTAAAGTCAAGACGCCAATAAGCATTTTCCTGCAGGATTGGGAGATAATGAGAAAACCTCTTTAATATTCATGCACAAATTAATATTAAGTAGCCTGTGAACTGAGTGAACCTAATGCTAGCGTCTTCTGAACACTCAGATGAAAGAAAAACCTACAACAACTTCATCTCTATATAAAACACCCCTCCAAGCGGTCTCGGTTGTTCACATGTGCTATAATATATGCACTATTTTTCCAAACTGAAATATGTACGCAAGACTACAACTGCCCTCGACAACCACGACACCCAGAAAACAAAGTGAGGTGAAAGGGGATCTTTACCACAAGGATGAATTAATGGAAAACATTCAATTATCAATACATGTCAGATATTACAAATCAATTAATTCAAATACAAAGCAAATACAGGACACATTTTTGGCATTTTTTTAAAGGATAACACAATTTTGACAAATAGCTGCTTTCCTTGTGAAAATGGAGTTAATATTCTGCCAAATAAATGTAATTTTGGTAAATTTATTATGGATTACAGATTACAATGGAATTACAAAATGTAAAATATAACTGCAAACAGTAATGACTGGCCGAAGCCCACAACTTCAAGACTACAACAGTAGTATTAAAACACTCATCGGCTTTTAGTAAACAGCATTCAGATATTAATTTGGTCGGGTGCACACATCAATGGCTAAGCCGAGTGGCACTTCATAATCATACAGGCCCACTTAATAATACAAATCCTATCCATCCTTGTTCTCCTGTCACATAACGGAAGGAGAGAACAGAGGGAGGATTGAAACGAGACGTGAAGCATCTGTGGCCACAGGAAGTGGCCCTGAACTCTGTGCGGACACAGTAGCGCTGTGTTTCCCCGAACAGACCTCCGCCACCATGTCCTCCATTCAAATGACATCAGATGAGGACAGATGGGTCCACTGCCGTGAGAGTTCAGAGGGGTCATCCTCTTTAAACCCCTACAAGTGTCCAAAAATGGGTTTCGGACAGACTGAGTGACGATAATTTATAAAGTCAATCTACGGTATATAAACTGGCTATATATAGCAAAGACGTGAGTGATAGGAGTACAGGCCATTTAATGGAGTTTCAATGGTTCAGCCAACAAAACATTGTAAATATGCTGTCTAAATTTAAATATGCTAACGACATTTAAATGGTGCTCAATTTAATGCAAAGTTGTGGGTCTGGACACGACCTTTGACCTTAGACTGTAGCTACATTCATCCTTCACATCCTGTTTTGAGTGAAATTGAAAGAGCCTATTCAAACTAACTGATGATTTGATTGAGAGAAAGTTTCTGCACCAACTAGAGCTCCTATGAGTGATGAGATATAGGGGCCAACCGATTATCGGCACAGATATTAAGCATTTTTATGGTTACCGGCCATTTGAAATAATTTAAAGAAAGTTTTTGCCAGAGCCTTGTTATTCTTAATTTTGATTTTAGTTTTCATTTTTACACCAAACATATATGTCTGTTCAAAATATTGGTTATAGTTCTATTTGATCTGTAATAATCGGTATCTGCCCTGAAAGTGCATATCGGTTGAGCCCATAATGAGATTTAGCACAATCAACAAGTTTCAAGCTCAGTGGCAATCCAACAGTTAATGTTTAGTATGTCAGGCTGACAAACTACTTTCAGAGAAGTTGCATCTCCTCTAAATCAGCCAGAGCCATTGAAGCGTTTTTATAATAAACGCAACACCTTTAGTGACAAATTTCAAGACAATTATTTTAACTGTTTGTCTACACACACATGCAGATAAATGTCTTCAGTTCAATAAATGGCCACTGTGACTTCATATTCTGAATGATACACACTATAATTAGAAGTCTCAAAGTCTGAAAAACAAGTCTAAAAAACAATAAAAAAGCCATCAACATTTTCAGTGAAAAAGCAAAAAAAACAAAAAACAACAACAACAAAAAACACTCCATTTACGAATTTGCGCAACTGTCCTTGAGCATTGGAACTAATTAAATGCATAACTGGGACAGAGCAACAGAACATGGAGAGGCAGCTACACGCAACAACAGAAGTTAGCCGTCTGCTGCATTAAAAATTTAATAAGATCTGTGGGTGTCCACAGCAAATCTCGGCTGCATTGTCCAAATCCAGAGAGGCCGATAGCGTGACCATTAAAAATGCAAATTTCATTGCCAATCACAGAAGTGGAGCTTGTTAAATCACGTGTGAAGTACAAGCACCATGGTCTATTGTAATCTCATATCAAGAGTTCATGTACATATTAAAAAGGTGGTGATAGAGTTTCCTGTGATATCTCAACACATAAATTAACAGATGTTTCTGACTATAAAATATTAAATAAAACAAACATACATTTTGCAGTGCAGCCTATTTATACCTCATATTACGTTATGATGATTTGAAAAGACAACTTCCTCTTGTGGACAATAAAGTTACTAAACTAAACTTATTCTGCATTATTTTATATTTAATACATTTTATATTTATGCATTGTTATTTTTTCCAATGAAATACTGTTCATGACATTTAGACATTCAAAAACAAAACCAAAAGAGGGAATTTATTCACCAAACATTTAATACAATAATTACTATTACATGTATTATTTTATATGGACAGATTAACATTTATGGGAGATCTGAGTAGGATATAAAAAAAATGATTCTTTGTATACCTCATAGGCTCAAGTGATATATTTCTTTCAAAAGGCTACCCAAAATTTCAGTCTGAGGGGGTCACTCTGTTGTTTCTCTGGTTCCCTCTCTCTCTCTCTTGACTAATCGTACCACTCGTTCACATTATAGCATTTCAAAAGATGAAGCCACTTTTTATTGCATGCCAATTCTCAAAGGCAGTCAACAGAAACAAGCGCATCATTCATAATGGAGCCCAAAGCCTAGTGTATCACTCTTCACGGACAGAGGGTCTCAGTGAAGGGAGGACAAAGGCCCCACTGCGTCGGCACGTTACCAATTAACAGGAATTTTGCTTTAAAAGGCTGCTTTTCCAATGATCTCACTCGAAGCCAACCTTCCATGGCTTTCACTGAAAGGCATTCACAGAATTCCGAAAGGCATTAAGGCCACTTCATAGGCCCCGGGCCCCTTCTTCAAGAGCCCTCAATGGTGTTATGAGCACGTCTAATTAAGAGCATCAGATCCTTCTCATGAAAGCACCCATAAGGACCATCAACAGCCACGGGCAATGCAGAGAAACAACAGATGAACACACTGATGACGGATGCATTAGCTAATTACTTCAAATCACTATAGGATAAACAGCTCATTGGAATAAACACTAGGACAACAGATTTAAGGGAATACTTTAAAGTTATCAGATGCTTACTCATTACAGAGTTTCGGTTCTGAGTCTTGTGTAAGATTTCTTTATTGGTGGTGCATATTGGGTTGGGATTCGAAC
The DNA here is from genome assembly GCA_032357425.1 of Enteromius argenteus. Lineage (NCBI taxonomy): Eukaryota > Metazoa > Chordata > Actinopteri > Cypriniformes > Cyprinidae > Enteromius > Enteromius argenteus. Next base: position 2,332,146 of record JAUCMR010000038.1, on the reverse strand, counting down.
AAACCCCTATCTCAAAAAACTGTTATGGACACGGATTATTCCCTAAATCACGTGGCTTTTTAAGTGAATGCATTCTATAGCTTTTCAAAATGACTGGACTTTTACATTTTAACCTGATGGACAATAAAGGGGCATGTGGGGGGAAACACACGCATACTTACTTCAATGAAGAGAGAAAAAAAAAAAAAATTAAAAATTCACAATTGCACTGCAAATCCATTCTGCTAAACCCTAAGATTAACATTGACACCGAGACGTTTTGGCAAAGACTCCACATGGCAAAGTGCCCAGAGATAACCAGGATGTACAACAGCAGAACTGGAATTGATTAAAATTAAATGGAAGTCAACAGAAAGGGTGAAACCCAAAGACAAACACAAAAAATGGCTGCTTTACCAGCCACTGTTGTGATCTATTTCTCAAAGTGAGGTTGATGGTCAAAGATGCACTCTTAAAAATAAAGGTTCAGAAGAAGAAATATTTTTAGTAAACAGTTCTTAAAAGTACCATTTTTCTTAGTGTAAAGAACATGAATAATCTAAAGAACCCTTTTCCATCATTAAAGCCTTTTGCGGATTGGAAAGATTCCATGGATTTTAAAGGTTGTTCATGGGAATATCAATGCCAATAAAGAACCTTCATTGAGTGTACTCCTTCCCCCCCCCACCCCCACAGCAATGCCATAGAAGAACCATTTTGTCTTCTCAAGAGAACCATTTGAACAGTTCTTAAAATAAATGTTTTTATTTTAGTCTTAAGAACATGTACTCTAATAACCCATTGTTTCACCATAAAGAACCTTTTACGGAATGGAAAGATTCTTCAGAAAGGTTCTTCATGGAACCATAGACGCTAAATTAAGAACCTTTATTTTGAAGAGTGCAGCCTTCCAAACATTCAAACCAGGGTCGATTTGTTTAGTACAAACCACGCTCTCACTTTCACTTACCTAAGTGCATTTCGCCAAGAAGAATGAGGAGCCTGGGAAAACGAAACACTCTGAGCACAGCAAGTGTGGGCGAGGTCTTTCTACCAAGATGAGAAGTGGTAAACTAACAAATTATAGCTCAGTTCTGTGCTCGAACTTCCCTGATATGATTTCTAAGGCTCTTACATTTTTCTACAGGGAATATCTGCTAATGTAAAGCCCTTTAATCTACTGTAAATCGATGCAAGGTGTTTTTCACAGAAAGCATTATATATATATAAAAAAAGCTATATGGATATTACAATTCACACCATACATGTCTGAAAAAGCCTAAAAATGGCCAACCCAATCTCACAAGAACAGTATTTTATAAGCTGAATTTGTACAAAGTGATTCATACGAATACATACAATTTCTAGAAAAAAGTAGGCATTAAGGTCCACGCCTAAACTTAACCTTCAGTAGGGTGTGATCAGTAAACAAAAACAAATAAATGGGGTTGTATGAATTCACACAAATCAGCCACAAATTTGTCAAAACAAAGTAGTTGCCATGAGAGTGTGCTGAAATGACAAGTTGATTCAAGCCGATTACGGCTTTTTTAAATTTAAAGTTGTCCAAAAATAGGAATTAAACACTCATGCCTTATGGCAAACTCAAGATTTAAAGATTTGAGTCATCTTGAGTGGGAGAACCATAATCCCAAACACCGCCAACAAAGCAGGCGAGAACTTCTCTTCAGTTCACTGGCTGACTGCCGTGTGCAGGAGGCGTTATATAGATAGAGAGATAGACAGACAGACAGACAGATAGATAGATAGATAGATGTGTCGATCAATAACATTCAACTCCATCAACGCTCTTCCTCTCAGATGTTTCAACTAAGCAGATACAAATGAGAGAGTAGTTGTAGCCTACACGCCTATAAAATGAATGTGGATATTAGATCATATCATTTGGTCTGAGAAATACTTGAGTTGATGTTGGAATGTCTGTCATGTAATCTTGGCTATATGAACACAGTTTGAGACATTGTAGAGATCTGCAACTCTAGAGGAGACACGTGACTGGCGTGTTTTTCCTCAGAAGAAACATCTGAGAAGCTCTTCATTAATGCTGTCTAGAAGAAACAACGGAAATAGTAGAGAAAAAACGGCACCTGATTTGCAATTTTCCGTTCCTATAAGCAGATCTCGTTCAGGTGTGACGTACAAAAAAAAGAAGAAGAAGAAGAAAAAAAAGAAAAGGCAAATCCAGACTAGTCCTTGACAGGACTTCGGCTAGTTTTAGTCATCTGAAACAGCTCACCACATTGCGGTTGTTTGTCACACAAGTATATCAATAATCATACGAATTGCATTTGATTTAAATTGAAAACATGCCGAGCATCTGTTGTTGTTGAGACACAATCTTACAGTCCATTTAAACCGGCGGACCGGAGAAAAAAATACCCGGATTTATAAACACCGTGGACAAATATTGAACACGCACCTACGTTTTAAACAAAACGCCTGAACGTTTATATATTTCATCAACTTGAAATGTGATTAAAATTACCTTGAGTTCTGTTTTTAATCTCAACGCCCAGCAAAAAAATATACTAGCCTATATATAAAAAAAAAATCCGTTTGTAGCCGACTCACCTTGTCGAGAACCACGAATGTGGTGTGAATAAAATCCTTTCGTACTCCGGCTGCTCTGAATGACCTCTGAGTTATTGTTTTCGCTGTATGAATGAACGAAGCTCAGCTTTCCATAGTCAATAACGCTGACCGGCTCTGATAGAAGAAATGAAACGGGGCGAGTGAGCGCGTTCAGTGCGCGTTCATGACGGGGGTTGCCTGGGAACGCGCACAGCTGCACGAGTCATCGTTAATAACAACGTCAAGCCGGTAACAATTAATATATCCAGCGTCGCGATCAAACGCTATCGGGAATGGTCTGACGGTGCCTGGAGACGCAGCAGTAGCTTAAGTCGACCCTGAGAACGCGCGCACGGCCCATGACACCCATATGATGATGATGGGAAACTGGAAAGGCAGCAGGGAGGGCAGGGCGCTTTGACGTGACACTGTTTTACTACGTTACACTTGACTAGCAGAGACAAGTCTGAAGAAAGTGTGTGTGTGTGTGAGAGAGAGAGAGGAATGGGGTTCATCATGACTCTGTGGAGAATTTAAGGTAACTGGGCCACCTATTGCTGAATCTGGGGCACCCGAAACGTCATTTTGAGATGGCTCAGTGCGAAATAAATAAATAAATCGAAAAATTGAGCTAAAAATAATGACATAAATGCAAATGTATAGGCTACATTGATAACATTCACAAGTCTGTAATAGATGATGGCAAATGTATGCCATGACCTAGCGCACGCGCGCGGTAAATCACGTCCGCGACTATAAAAAGGGCAATAATTACCGACAAATAGAAATGTAGGCGGGGTTTCGGTTTTGAACAAATCTGCTGTAGAACGAATCGTTTAAAGCATTAGATCACCCAGAAATTTAACTAAAAGAAATAGCCCATTATTATACTCACCCTCAAGGCATCCCACTTTCTTCATTCAGAGAAAAGCAGTGGTAGTTATTAAACATCACCCTTGCTCATCAAAGCTTTATAATGGGAGTGGGTGGGTGTTTCTTTTCAACAGACCAAAACAAGTCCAAGCAAGTGCATCCATCCATAATAAAAAAGTGCCTCGCGTAGAGGTGAATAAGGCCTCCTGTAGCAAATCCATGTGTTTAAACAAGATATTCATGTTTAAAACGTAATAATTTTCTCTATAGCTTGCGCTAACAGTGGCACACACAGACATATATATAGACGCCCCGTTGGACTGCTCCAGGCACGTGGATGCGGCCACCATATTGGAACGGTGAACTTGACGTCATTTACCATGTAGGTTTGCACCACTGATCGTCATCGAGCCGTTCTGTTTAGGATTGTGGCATCTTATGAATATCAGTGATTACTGTAGTGAATGACGTCACTACATGGCGGATGGCTTACATATCACGGCCCATAGAAACTAATGTGGCATCTACATATATATCTATGGTCGTACACGAAAGGCGTTACTGGCAGATGACGAAAGATGTTGACGTAGCTTGCTGGTGAGTCACGGGAAAACAAACATTTGTTTACAGGAGCAAAGTAAGCAAAAGGAAAGCAAAGGAAAAAGAGCCAAGAGGAAACTGGTTAGTTGTCTGTTGAAAAGAAACATTCCTGTATAGGTCACTTTCAGAGGTCAAAGAGGGATTGCAAACATGCACATTCTTCACTGAATATTTGAGATTAGGTTGACTGACTGATTAAATTGATTATTTTTATTTTTCTAGGTGCTTCCCTTCAGCTTGGCATTTTCTATAATAACTTACGACAAGTCTCCTCAGGTTTTGACAGCCACACACATACCAGAGACGAAGGCTTGAGGCCAATCCATGTGGTCTTCCTCTATTTGCACATTACAGGCTGTTTGTTTTACAGTAAAACCAAGTTTTCAGCCAAAGATGTGGCACTGATGCCCCCTGCTGGTAAAAACTGGTTGATCTCGGAAAGTCTGTTGTTTTGTGACGTCAACACATTATTTACTGTAAATTCCAGTAAGCACAACCATTTGAAAAAATGAGATTTAAAAAAAAAAAAGAATCACAAGAAAAATGAAATTAGGTTTATTAATGTCATGTGATTTATTATTATTAATGTAAGTATTTAAAAAAAAAAACATATAGGGAGAATTTCCTGACAGGTGATTTCTTAGCAATAAACATTACAGATTGTATATTGGGGTACAGAATTATATGGCATGAAATCTGCAGGTTATATGAGTTTAAATCATACACTTCAGCACATAGCAGCAGCACGAAAACTTGAACATAAACCTGGTGTTTACAAACATTATTCCAGTTACAAGTGTTGTTAGGTGCGATCACACTCAACTTTGTTTCCCATTTGCTTCTATTCATACGCATGCAAATATGGTAGGCCGAGAATGCATCCATATGTGCAGAAGATTCGTCTTTTGCTGTGTATCACAATTTGGTAGCCTGAATTCATCGAGTTTTTTATCAATAGAAGACATAAATATAACTCAGAAATATATATTATTTGCATCCTTAAAGTGTAGTGTGAAAGCACCCTCGGAGCTTGATGAATTAAAACAGAAATGCTCAGTTTTGCTTCTTAAAGGCATAGTTCACCAAAAAAGGAAGATTCTGTCATTATTTACTTACTCTCATGTCGCTCCAAAATGCTTTCCTTCATGTCATATTCTGGCCACTTTTTCCAATATAATGCACAGTATGTGATCGGAGCTGGATGTCAAGCTGGAAAATAACAAAAAAGCAACATAAATGTATATATCAGGACTTCAGAGATCACACTGAGAGCTTTGTGCTTATTTTAAGTTTTTATTTACATAAAACCTTGCATTACATTTTAATGTGTTCCTGTGTGATTTAAGTGTTTTCTATATTAGTATTTCACATTATTTATATTATAAATACTATATCAATTTTGAATTAGTTTTAAATGAATTAATATATTTACAGTTTTCATCTTAATTTATATTTTAGTAAATCAGTTGTTTTGTCACTTTTATTATTTTTATATTTATATGATTGTCACGGCAAGATTTCTAATTTCTAAAAGTGTGTTTTTTTGCTTAGTTTAGGTTTATCTAATACTTTATTTTATTTCAGCTTTCTTTCAATCACTGATTTAATTTTAGTTAAATAATACTGATGTGAGAGGTAGTGAAGTCCAATTCATGACTGACTGAATTATTTTGTTAAAAGATGAGAGGTTTTTTGTTACAATTTCAAAAGACATTATATATATCACACAAATCACTTTAATTAAACTTACACAACAGGTTTATGCAGTTTATGTACTTTTTGATGCTTAAAAAGTGCCAGTGCCTCATTGATGGGAAATTAACTTTTGAATTATTAAAATTCATAAAAGGTGGTCTGAAATGACAGGAAGATTCTGAAAGTTTTGAAAGTGACCCTAATGTTATCATTTCTTTGTGTCGTTATCATTACAGTTTCGGTGTGGCTGTCCTTTTATCACAGAATTAAACCATTATTAAAACTGTAATGATAACAATAAAGTTATTAACCTTGGTGTGAATGGGCCTTTAATGAGGACAAAATGTTCATTTTTGGTGACCTATTTCATTAAGATTAACCATATCACGTATACTTTCACTTTTACAGCCAGTCTTTTTCAAATAAACCCAAAGACCTCAATTAGGTAGGTCTGAAAGGTTCAGATATATTCAAGATGTCATCTGAGCACCCCTTAAAAACTCTTTAAATGGATAGTTCACCCAAAAATTCAAATTCGGTCATTGAATAAGCTGATACAGGCTTGAAACAGCGTCAGGATAAATAAATGATGACAGAATTTCCATTTTTGGGTAAAACATCCATTTAAAAGTCTTTCTGGGGTGCTCAGTTGTGAAGTCTTAAGGTCTTTGCACACAGAGTCCAAAATTTTTGCACGTAATAAAATAAATAAATAAATAAAACACATGTTGTGTCAATCAAGTTTACACACTGCCTCCAAATGTTTCATATGTCATAAAAAAACAATGGATCAGGTTAGTTTTTCTTTCACTTTTCACAACCGTAGCAAGCATCTTGATAGGAAAGGATGACTAATACAGTGGAGGAAATAATTATTTGACCCTTCGCTGAGTTTGTAAGTTTGTCCAATCACAAAGAAATTAAAAGTCTCAGAACAGTATCATTTTAATGGTAGTTTTATTTTAACAGTGACAGATAGCACATCAAAAGGAAAATTGAAAAAATAACTTTAAATAAAAGATAGTAACTGATTTGCATTTCATTGAGTGAAATAAGTATTTGAACCCCTACCAACCATTAAGACTTCTGGCTCCCACAGAGT
>JAUCMR010000038.1:2296517-2310174 GCA_032357425.1 Enteromius argenteus | reverse complement strand
TATATTGCTATCACACTATAGGACACATTGATACATGAACTACCCATATATATATTTTTTTCAGAGTAAGTATATAGACCTACTAAAAATATAAATCAATAAGAAGAATTGTACGTATTTTTTTAAATTTTCCCAAAATTTGTGTTTCCTATTACTATTCCATAAACTTTTTATAGTAATTCACCATTTGTTTTGTTAATTATAGCCAAAGAGTTTTGCTTAAAATATGGTTTATAGTACTAAATAGCTATTTGCACTGTCAAAAATCATCTTTTAATTGGTATTTATGTGTTGTTTACTTGTTAAAACATCTTAAATGCAAAAGGTTTCACTTGAGAACACTACATAATATATTAATGCATGCTTTCATAGATTGTATCTTGAATATAAATGCCTTTTGTTTTACTACACTAGCAGATTTTTACTGCACTTTTTTTCTTGAACTTGTTTACGCTCAAAAAAAAAAAAAAAAAGATTGATATTAAAAACACATTTTTATATCTTTTACTATACATTTGAACATTTGGAAAACCAGGCATTTTTGGTTATTTTTTCAGTTTGGCTACTGATTATGATCAGTACACTTTAATAAAAAAAGATTACTTCTCTTTCAAATAAACGAGTCAATTTTGCCTTCATATCTTTTAAACACAACACAAAGTGACATCCTCTAAGTTATTCTTAAATGTTAACCATATGCAAAAAACAAAAACACAGCTCTCAGTGTAAATGATCTTCTTTAACCAAGACACCTCACACACATCCTATGAAGGAGCAAAAGCACACTGACTGTATCTCCACTAGCAAAACAACACTGAATAATGCTGTTCTCTCCTCATCTGTATCTCTAACACTTGTAGCTCGCAGCAGAGAATATTCCCCGCAACAGATCGGTGAGTACATCTCTTACACCGACTCTATGTACAAACAACACATGTTTAAACATCGGGATGTTCAGGTCCAACAGCGCCTGCAGCTACACTCATATCGTAAGACATCTGCTTACATCAACTCAAACGCCAATCGGAGAGAGAGACAGAAAGATTTTTTTTTAGATATTAGTGGGTGGATTTAATAAATCGCTGAATATATTGAAACAAGAAACATCTTCGGGCTATAATTGCTTTCCCTTTCTCTCTTGTGTCCACCGAACACAACACAGTCTCCGGGCTTCGCAGCGGTTCAGCAAACCTCTCCATCTTCTCACTGTACTTAACCTTTGCCACTGCACTGCTTCTATTCCTGGCAGGTTTTCAGCACATCAGCAGGGAAAGGCTGATGCACGGCAGTCTGACGTGCCAAAATCTCGGATGTTGTGTTTGCATTTATATCCCAGCATTATATCCCATCCCAGCATTTACATCTCCATTTCTGCATTATGTCCTATGTTTATTAATGCATTGTTGCAAGCATATATTGACAATATGGTCACGGTGCAAACCTCCTCGTCGTGGATTATCATCACACTGCTGGGTAAATCTCATGAAACATGTAGGAACATGTTCAGATCATAAACTGCTAAGAGAAAAAAAAGTAATTATGTTTTTTGGCAATAATAGAGGACATTAAAGCACACAATGCCAAGTTCCATTAATGTAATATAATAAATGTAACAATGTATATATAAATATATATTTCTAAGAAAAAAAAAACTGTCTTTCAAAAATATTTATAAAAAAACTTTATTTTAGTAAAAAGTGCTATATATTGTGGAATTATTTGATGGACTGAATATAATTTGGGATATTATACATTTAATGAGAATGCAATGGGAATCATCACTGAAATTAATAATGGGAAATGCAAAAAATGTCAAGATGCATTGTATAAAAAAAATAATGAAATAAAAAAAACTTACTTAAATGCCATTGTTTAATTATTAAATATTATCATTATTTTTAATAATGTTATAGTAGCATTTTCAATTTCATTACATAATTATAAAAGAAAAATTATACTTCATATAATACTATGAAGAAAGCTACACACACACACACACACACACACGCACACACACACACACATATATATATATAAAAAAGAAAGAGACAAATTCAAACTAAAATGCACTATAAAGTAATATATACATGTGCATTTATACTGAATTTTAATTTGAATTTGTATCTGTTTTAAAGGTTATTTTTGGAGATAATTAAAATGTAATCTTTTTATCACACATATTTAAAAACGATAAATGTCATAAAAATAAAATAAAATAAAATAAAAAACCTACAATAGGCTATAGGCTTAATATTTTAAATATACATATAGAATTTCTTAAATATATATATATTTTTTTTATAATTTCATAATAGTGTTTTTAATAATAACATTTGAAGACATTAATCTGAATCACTGACACAAAATGATTATCCTAGCAAATAAAAAAAGAAAAGAAATGGATGCTTTGAGGTCAGTATGCTAATTCAGAATGGAAACTTATGAGCAAGAATCTCGCTTTCTGTTTCTGTCCTCTCCATTATTCTAATTGTTTCATGTTCGACTGGATCACAGGACCGCTCAAACTTCAACATAAATTATGTAACGATTACATAAAGATTCATCCAGCAGTTGTGTGCGTTAACCACACATTTTCAGGCAGTTATTAACCATCTCCTGTGTGCCACCAGCAGGCCGACCTCACTGAGTAATCTCCATTATGCCCAAGCACTTCCAGGAACGGAAACCTTAGTGGCCCGTAACGGAAACACGGGTGTCAGTCTGAACAATGTCATTGCCTCAGAGCGAGAGCTTCCATTAGCTGGACCACAGCGAGACCGCAGCTGGAGAACATGCATTCAAGAGCTACAGTACGAGAAGACAGATGTGTTTGAAGGAGGACAGAAAACAAGGAGAGCAACATCCAGTGTTATTGGATGGTGTTAGCGTAGCGGAAAGCACTTCATCTGATGAGATAGATTGAGACGCACGGGCTCTTATCAAACTTCAAATGAGAGTTTAGTAGATGAGAGCTGAAGGTGATGAATCGGAGGTCACTTCACTTAATCCTTCAGATTCTGTCAATGATAAACTGGTGTCCTGCAGAGTGGGCTTCAGAACACATTCACTCCACTATCATTCAGAGCCTGTCCATGGGGAATAAAGCAACTCGGAGCGGATGAAGATGCCAGAACTCTGCAAGACATTGATGGAGAACAGACTCCTGGCTAGACAACTCTCAGCTGCACAAATAGTTCAGAAATTATTCGTTATTTACTCCCAAAACCCAGATCACACAGATCAAGCAATGAAATTAGTTCTACATAAATTTATGGGTTGGATTTTGATGTGCGAGACAACAGGAGATGGACCTTTTCACTGGATGAGGTGTTATTAATATTAGTAATGGTATATTTATCCAAATCTGATGAAGAAACAAACTCAGCTACTGTACATCTCAGATGGCCAGAGGGTGATGACATTTCCAGCAAATGAACTATACTCATCAATAAAGTAAAACTCTGCACACACCAAAAGCAAGGCAGCTAAAGCCTGAGCTTATTACAGTAACTGCTGTGGTTAGCAAATCTGCAGACTCACCATCATTTCCTAATTAAACACGGTCACTATAATAATATATGAGAATACTCCTAATCATATGCTTTACAAAAACAGGAAATGGACATTTATAATTGGTTTATCCTGACCACAGCACGCAATTACACTGCAAATAAAGGTATGAAAAGACATTAACCCCGCTCATTAAAACCAGCCCTTTCACAATACACAGCAAGCTGATGAAGCCTTTTGTCATTCTGAATCACTCGAGCTCTCAGGGACATGTCCTTTGAACCTGAAATTGCAGCGAGAGGAAATATAACCGGTCCTTATACTGATCCCAGCTGTACCTCAGGAACTACAGAGTACAGTTTTCAAATCACAGGTCACTCAGCTTTATGAATACATTAATATTATTGTGAGCATTTAATCAACCACTCATAAAAACTTTATAGCTTACATCACCAATCTCTATTTTTAACCCCTCCTAGACCATTCATATTAACAAATAGTTTAAAAGAAAGTCACATCCAAGATTTGTTTTCTCATTGAATATGCTCAGTGAAATGTCACATTAATAAATTGGGCTGTGAAAGACATTTCAGGTCTTTTAAATACTGAAAAATTTGCTTTGATCACAGAAATTAATTACATTTCAAAATATATTAAAATAGAAAATATGCATTTTAAATTGTAAAAATATTTCAAAATATTACTGCTTTTACTCTATTTTTTAACAAATAAATGCAGCCTTGGTAAGAGATTATTTTAAAAAATATATTATAATATATATAAATATATATACACACACACATACAGTATATACATATACATATAACCCACATAAGCAAAAACACATTTTTGATACTAAACTCTAATTAGTTTTTATAAAAAGCATAGTTTAATTCTAAGAAACTGCATTAAAATTGTTGTCTTTCTACACTCTATAGAAATATAATATGCCATTTGCAGATTATTCCAAATAACACAGAATGATGTTCCAGTTCCTGCAGGGGAAACACGGTGCTATAGCAACACTAAGGTCATGGGTTCGATTCCCAGCACATGCATGAACGCTAAAAAAAGCATCTGCTAAATGCATAAATGTAAATATAGTTATGGTCAGGAAAAGCAGCTGTTCCTTGTAGTCGACAAACCTATAAATCAATCCAAACTCCTACAGGTTTATGCAAAACGTTTGTTTGTAGAGATCTAATCTCTTAGAGTCCATTTCTCACCTTGCAAATAACTGGATAGAGGAAGTTTCACGCCGTGAATCACTGTCCTGGTTAAATGGATAAACTCATTTTTATGTCAGTGGTTTTCTGATTTGAAATTCAAAATATGCAAATGTGAGTCATTCCTAACCTCGAGCTACCCGTCCGATACCACTACGCCATGATGATTCAGAGGACACATTTCCACCTTGGGAAAATGATGACCATTCATACCCACTCACGGCCGTAGATGCCACTCAACCACCAAGAAACTCTTTCACATTCAGAGAAGTGTACTTCATTATGACTAAGTGTCACCAACTCTTCCCAAACCACCCACAGTGAGATTTCTAACCCTGAATGTGTTTATTCGTGCTAACAGAACTACAGTCCAGTCCAGAAGTCTGAGGCTGCTAGCGAAAGTGCTGCTGTTTTGCATTTTTACTGATCTGATACAACATCAAAAACATCTTTATACATGAGCATGCTGTTCTCCAGCCTGATTTGAGCATCTTGAGCTTCAGTGGACGCAAGAACGTCTGACCTTTGCGAAAATTAATTTGACCTATAACCTGGACTCTTTTTTTATGTAAGATCCTTTTCGTGTTTTTCACTATTATAGTTTTTATATAGTAGTTTTTATATAGTAGTTTTTGTTTTCATTTTAATTTCAGTATTCAAAATTTCATTATTTTAGTACATAAGGTTAAACTAAATAAAAATGACAAATGTTGCCTTGGAAACTAGCCCAAATAAAATGTATATTTTTTAAAATGTTTATTTTAGTAATTTTGCTGTGCTTTTTTGTTGTTTGTATGTTTTTGCTATTATTATTTTTGTTATAATTATGATATATTATTTAATTATTTAATTTCAGTTTTACTTTCAGTTATATTAGTACATGAAATGAAAATGAGAAACATTGTCGAGGAATCTAGAAATAAAATAAGTTTATTATTTTTTTTATACATTTTATTTTATTTTAATTAAAGTTTATTTTATATCAAAAAAGATTTTTTTTTTTTGGTTTTAGTTATTTATAATAACCCCTCAGTGGTCTAAAACCTCTGGCCCACTGTACATGTATTCATGTCATTTCTTATGAAAAAAATATTAAAATGATCAAAAGTCCAAACAGAACAGAATATTCGAATAATTAATGAAGGATCATGTGAAAGTAAAGACTGGAGTAATGATGTTGACATTTCAGCTTTGCATCATAGGAATAAATTACATTTTACCATAAATTGATATAGAAAACAGTTATTTTGAACTGTAATAATATTTCACAATATTACAGTTTTTACTGTATTTCTAATTTTAAGAAAAAGAAAAAGAAATGCAGCCTTGGTAAGCATTAGAGAATGTTGGCCTCTTATGCATGTTGTCACCTCATGACATTTTAAATGAAATATTTAATTAAAAACACAAACAGATCCTGAATGTATTTGCCAAAGCCAGAAAAGAATATACTGAATCGGGCCATAAAGTTAAAAACAAGAGATTTAAGATCAGGTTTTTATGTGTAACAGAAAAATTAAGCCAAATATCATAGAAATGACTTAACATTTTGTTGTTAAACAAATGGTGTAGTTTCGTTATTAGCAGTCACAGTTCAGACACGCAGGGTTTGAACATTAGAGATGTATTTGTGAATGCTAGATAAATGGTGCTGTTAAATTAAACCAAATTGACTCATCCTGACTGCTGTCATTTGGTAATGGCTTCCTATTTGGCTTTCATCAGCGAGATGGACTGCCACACTGTGTGCTCATCAAACACTGGACAAGCGCGCATCTATAAATGCACAAAAAAGTGCCATTTGCCATTGAAACTGCACAGCGCTCATGAAGATTTGTCAGCTCTATAGGACAAAACAAGCACAAGAATGAACATGAGTCACAGTAATGAGATGTAAACTGCTGCAAATACTCCAGCATCAGTTACGTTTATGTAAAATGTCTGTAAAATGAACAAATTGCTCTGCTGATATTGAAAATAAAAAAAATGTGCACAAACAGTAGTTTGTCTAAAAAATAAAGTTCAAAATATATCAAAGTATTATGAAAGTAAATGCAAATAAATGGTATAGAATATATAGAATATTTAGGGCTGTCAAATTAACATTAATTTAATACTATTAGTTATATAATGTCATTAAATATATAAAGAAGTACTTTCTTGTTTTTCTCAAAGGGTCGTTTCTGGCCATTTTAGCATTCTAGGTTATGAATGTCAAGGTTACTAACAAGAATACTTTAAAGAACGACACTGAACCCCACCGACTTTCTGTTAACGGCCAAAAACAACTGCACATTTTAAAAAATATCTTCTTTTGTATTCAGTAGACAAATGTAGCTGGAAGGACATAAGTGTGCTTAAACGATGAATCCATACTAATTTTTGGGTGAACTCTCTCTTTCAGCCACATTTTAAAAAGCTGGATTGTTTATGTCTTCACATGACTTCTTAAAAACATCAAGATGTGATGCCACGGCCATCAGTTTTCTTGTTTACACAGACCAGCGTTTAAGACATGAGAGCACATGGAACCCAAAAACAAGAGCAAACTCCACTGAATGGATCTGCGTGGCCAGCAAGTACACAAAATCACTAATTTCCAAAGCAACTTTTATCTACTCTATTCAACGCTTTACTTGTTTGCCACAATAACATGCCTTGAAGTGAAATTAACACTGCATTCATTCACTCACCCTCATGCCGTTCCAAACCTGTATGACTCTCCTTTTTTACTGCAAATCGCAGCAGAAGATATTTTGAAGCACAATAACATTGGACCCCATTTACTTTTGATACTGTTAAAATATCATTTTTGTGTACAGAAGAATAAACTGATATGGTTTTGAAGCGACCTGAGTAAATAATAACACATTTCTCCTACTTTAAGGGCTTTTCTGAGCAAATACTGCTATGTGCAATTAACTATGAGTAATTAGAATAATATATCTGCATATCATGCATCATAATTCAAATAAAATCTTTGATAACCTCTAATGATCTCACACATAAGTTCTACGAAGAGAAATATGCAGCAGGGGGTAAAAAGAAATATGCACCAAAATGCAATCCAAGCACCGCATTGTAAGTGATATGAATTATTGTCCACAAGCTCTAGGGAAGCAGCCTGATCTGATTTGGGCAGCCTCTATTATATAGCGCAAACAAAACATCACTTTCAAGCCTTGCTGCGGTTAAACACCTCCATTCTTCTCCTTTAAACTCCCACCACAAAAACAAAAGCGACCTGCGCAAAGCATGAAAAACATAACACTTGCACACACTTACCATAGTTCATCTGCAGTTGAAATTCTTTGGCTTTTACTCTAGAAGGAGCAGGAATTAAGTGTGCTGCTCAGCATTGCAACTCCATCCGATCCCTCAACAGGCTGTGGAGCTTCTGGAGTGCTGGCGGCACATTTGATGATATGAGCAACAGGCTTGGGCTCCCTCCCTCTTTACACACACATCAACGACTCTGACATCAGAGGTGGGATGTGCCATTATTCTAAGAGCTTTTGAGAGATATCCATAGCAACCAACCAACCGGCAAAGGAAGGATTCCTTCTTCTCCAGCAGGAATTGCCAAGTGTCTTTGAACTGCCGGCCACATATGCATCCCCTTCAGCGTCAAGTGAGGTTTTCATTGTGTCTTCAGCGTTTAGGTATGGGCTCAACATCTGCTGCAGGACTGGATGTGTTTCTGGAGATGTGCGTGAGTATTCAGCGGCGTAGGATGATATTACAGAAGGCTACGGGAGAACAGAAAGTGGAAGTTCGTTTCTTATACCATTACATATGCAGTGTGGAGATTTTTTCCTTTTTTTCTTTACCCAATCGGAATCAATATTGGCCATATTTACTTTCTTAAGGAAAGGCTTGGTACAAGTTAAGCTCAATCGACAGACTATAGTCAGCATTGTTAACTTATATTATTAAAAAATAATGTTTGTTAGTTGAAATAAAGCTGCAACAAAATATCAATATTTAATGGTAAAATTAAACAAAAACTTTAATGATTCCTTGGCAACTAAATGACAAAGTAAGTTTATGTTGAACTAAAACTACTAAAAAAAGAAAAAGAAAGTAAATAATTTAAGCAAAACTAAAATCTAAAAAAAACTATTAAAAATTACAAGCACATCAAACTTTACAAAATCAAAAACAATATCAATTTATATGTAAAATAACTGATATCAATATATTAAAATAAGCTCATAAAAGCTCACAAAATATGAATAAATGCTATAATTGTATGTAATTAATACTAAAACGATATACTGTATTTTAGAAAATATAAAAATAAAAGCTATGAGCAGACATATAGTGTTATTGTACTCTGGGCGTAATAAACAATAAACAAATATAAGTTAATAAAAAGTTAAAAAGTTAAAACTGAAAAATTAATGGAAGTGCTTTTATAAAGTGTCTGCTTTTAAAAACTCCATAAAGCCTCACCATAACCTCAATGTTTGTTTCTTAAAGAAACATTACGCAACAAATGCTGTTGATTAAAGGGGGCATAACACATACTGTAGTTTCACCCAATCTCATGTTAATCTTAAGTACCTATAGAATATACTGCATCCTTCGTATCTCCAAAAAGAAAGATACAGCTTTACGATTCTCTCTGAATAAAGCCGAGCTCCTGGAGTGACAAGCACTTGAGCGCGATCACCAACAATACCAACATGATGTTGTTTCACTTACCGTCTGCAGTTCTCAATCATGACCAGGATCTTTTATAGCGGAGACCACTCCATCTCTCAGTATCAAACAATGTTCAAATCCAGCGTCGAACTGGGCCTTGTTTATAAAACGTTCGTTATCAAACACACTTGTGGAACTCTGTTGCTGCCCCGGAAAAACAAAGGACATCCTCTATTCACATAATGCTGGGTTCTTTTGGAAAGCTCTAGGAAAGCGCATGCTTCCAGGAGAAATGCCCATATAAGGAGTTCCACCGTCATCTATGTCATGAAGACCGACGATCGAAAAAAAACCCTCATAAACTTGAACCCTTTAAAGGAGACATATGTCCCTTTTTACAAAATGTAATATAAGTCTCTGGTGTCCCCAGAATGTGTCTGTGAAGTTACAGCTCAAAATACCCTACAGGTCATTTATTATATCATTTTGAAAATGGCTATTTTGAGTGGAAGCAGAAACACAGTGTTTTCCGTGCCTGTCTCTTTAAATGCAAATGAGATTTTGCTCCCCGCCCTGTTTTCCAGAATAGAGCTGTGCCATTACAGCTCGTACCTTGTGTATACCACAACATCCAGGGGGAATTGTTGGATCCACATCTAGGAGGTGGAGATTGGTAGGTTTAGGGATTAGGGGTAGGTTAAGGAGGGAGTGGTTGGATCTGTATCCGAGTCAGATTTTCATGATATTTCATGATATTTCACCTTTAAATAACTTTCCCTATCTATGCATGTTACTCAGAAGACAAAAAACACCTTGTAATCCTTCAAAAAACAGATTGGTTAATTTCAAAATTGAAGCCAGTCAATCAATTCATGATGAATAAAATGGAGTTTAATTATGAAATACTTCATGTTTTACACCTAAAATAGGTTGCAATATTCCACGCCGCTTTGAGAAAGACAACAAAAAGAAACGACAAACAAAACAATTAAGTTACACACCCCACAGCTTCAGGAGAATTAACATTCAGAGCATTAATATGTACAAGCAAAAATAATGGTTCCTTCAGAAGCCGTTTCAGTTATGACGAGTCACAAACCAGCTGTCAGCGGATGATAAATGTTATTAAGCGCTTGTCATGTGCAAACAGAACGTCTGACAAATCCACTTAGAAGACCAAGAGGGGAAAGAGTTTAGTACAGATGTTTGAGCTATGTTTGGCTATGCTCTGCACGTATACGGCGATTGGCCGCAGGGCATTATCTCTTGAGCGCTGCTTGCATTTGCGGCCCTCGTTTGCTATTGATCCACCTGCGCTGAACAGTATCTGTGTAGCTTTGAAAATCAGCAGCTACCAATTACTCTCAGATCACAGGAATAAAGCTTTTGGTGACAGTTCAAACTGCGTAAGCGGAGCTCGCTTTTACAGCACGCGTTTAACGTTTTCTTTGATTTTCTTCAGAAACATAATGACGTGGTTTTCATGGCTGGTTGCTCTAAAATGTTCATTGCATCTCAAAGTTTTGCAAAATGTCCCACTACTCATAAATAATATTTCCAGAAGAGGAAAAAGAGAGAACAATGCTTTCTTCTCACCGCGCCGAAGAGAATTGAATCAATACTGTTAGATGAATTATCCATGTTGTAAATAATCAGAGACTTGTTGGGCTGCCTCGAGCCACCGGTGAGTGAAGGAACAGAAAATTGCTGAGACGGAGGCAATAAAAAAGGTGACAGGTCAAGTCATTGCAAGCCATCATTGAGATGAACGCCGCTGGGCTACTAATGCGTCACATGAGCTTTACTGTAATGATATCATACTTTATCAAAGAGATCGAATTAAAGTTTATGCCAACTTCTGCAACTCTGACAAAAGTGACATAGAGTCACTGTTTCAGTGTTTAAAACCTGTATGACTTTCTATACCATGTGCTGTTTTATACAGCATGGCTTAAGGAAATGCATTTTTAAATGTGAAAAATATATTTAATTTAAACATTCAAATTAAATGAATAAATACAAAATGAATTTTACACACACATATATATAAATATATATATATACATACACACACACACACACATTAGACAATAGAAGTTCATTAAAAGTTTAAAAAATATATTTTGTTTAAACCTTCAAATGCCAAATATATTTTTTAAAAATGTACTTCGACATCTCATTTTATACACAATACATTCATCTTAAAATAATATCAGGCTAAATGCAAAATCTATTTTATAAAAAACAATGTTTTCATAAATACAGATTGAAAATGTATTTTAAAAGTGGCCAAAAATAAATATAGGTACATATTTTTATATACCTATACTTTAAAAGCACCATATTAAAAGTTTTCCAAATGTAAACACATTTCGTTTAAAGCTTTAAATGCCAAAATATATTACAGCATGTTCTTCTCATTTTATACATAATAAATTCATCTCTGAGTAAATGCAAAATGTATTATTATTATTATTATTATTATTATTAATGTATAACAAATTATTATTATAATATATATATATATATATATATATATATATATATACATATATATACACACATACACACATACACATACATATTGGACAATAGAAATCTATTTACATTGAAAATATATTTTAAAAACGGCAAAAAAAGATTTTTCTTTTTAACCACCAAATGCCAAAAATACATTAGAAAGTGTACTGTATAACTTCTCATGTAAGATACATGATCTTAAAACACATTTCAATTACTTTCAATCAAACTGCAATTGGGTTATTTTGATTAGGTAAAAAATAACAAAGAAAAAAATACAGTTACTAACACAATAAAAACATGATTTAAAAAAAAAAAGTTGTCTGTATTTGCAAATAAACTTCTCATATATTAATATACAGTGATATATTTATAAACTCTCAAACATTTTTGCCATATGATGTATATTATGTTAGATTATGTGCTCCAAGCAACTTCTAAAGTCAATAAAATGACCTGTTTATTGAATGAACTTTTACTTAAAGGGATATAAAAGGCCATTTAAAAGTATACAGTGAAAAGAGTAAGACTTTGTGAGTGCTTTGGCCGGGAGCAGACCTCTGCTTCTGCTTGAACTCAGCAGTCTGTCAGTCAGTCAATGCCCACCGTGTGAATGTCATCGCCCGACAGTGATGTGAATCAGGATATCCAGATCGATTGCACTTTTGAACTACAGCGATTCTTTAAATGAATCGCTAAATAATTGAAACTGCGTTGCAAAGACAAAGTGAGACAAAGCAAGCATCCCGATTGGATAAACGACAGACACTCTGAGCCGAGATCATGATAAATAGCACATATATGTTTTAATCGATCCCACTGTTTAATATTCTGTGCATCATGAGGGTTTGTTCAACAGGAGGAGAATCTCTGAGACAGACTGTCTGAAGATAATCCGAGGTAGTTGATATGCAGAGCTGATGTTGCCTTTGCTTTTTATCTGCGTTACTCTGGGAAAAATCAAGACTGAACGCTCTCTTAGGGCTGATTTGGCCTGAACTCTTTTTGGCATCATTGCTTTCAGTCTTATGAAGGAATTTCTAATTCATTTTGGGAAAATTTCTCAGGCATCCTCATACATCTGACTGGCCAATTGTTCAGCAGCTTCTAGAAATATATTTCCCAGTAGGGATGGGTATCAATACACTGATTCGATTCTGATTCATAAGCTCTCGACTCAGTTGATTTTGAAGTGTTGACCATTTTGCTTATGTTCAAGAGAAATGTCCCTTTCAGTTATTGCTGTTACATACAGAACTGTCTAACTTTGTGCATTTCTTAAAAAAATTATATTAAAGCAATGGGGAAAAATGGTTATAAAATTATAAACTGATAAACTAAAATATATCACAGGTGTCAGGTGTGTATGAATCTATGGAAGAGGATGCAATTTTTTTAATCTCACAATTCTGAATTTTTCTCAAAATCGCATGATACAAACTTGCAATTCTGACTTTTTTTCTCATTATGTGAAAAAAAGTCTGAATTGCATGATATAAACTCACAATTCCAAGTTATATAGTCAGAATTGTGATTATATATAATTATATATATCATAATATATATATTTATTATTTTTTATATATTTTATTTTTCATTTTTTATTCAGTGGGCTTCCATATGAATCAGAGTACACTGGAAAGTTGACATTTTTTGATTTTTTAAGTAGATATAACAAATATATACAGTACAGGCCAAAAGTTTGGACACACCTTCTCATTCAATGTGTTTTCTTTATTTTCATGACCATTTAC
>JAUCMR010000038.1:2275518-2287208 GCA_032357425.1 Enteromius argenteus | reverse complement strand
CCTACCTGGAAAGCTACCTGAAAAACTATGGGCAAGTGTACCTCAGAACAGAAGCTGTTTTACCAAAAGCTGTAATAACAAATATTTAGTTAATAGAAGTTAATTGATAAATGACATCTATATATGGCATTAATTTTGAAAGTATCCTCATTTTACAGCATTTTTATACGATTGTCTAAAACTTTAAACAGTACTGTAGCTTTCCATCTTGGAGACGTTGCCACAGTTCTTCTGGATTTAGTCTGTCTCAGTTTGTTCTGCTACTTCATGTCATTCCAGACATGATCCATTATTAAATTTGTAACATTATGTACAAGTGTAAGTAGAATCAAAGAAGCTGATTCAGGATTTTTGGACTTATGCATTTAGCTGTCATGATAATATGAAAATGATAATATTAATAATAATTCAATTAATAATAATATTATAACATCATAATATTATTATGTTTCCGTAGCTCAAACGGTTGCAGGGACAGGACTTGACAAAACATCAAAAGTGAACGCAATGCATTGGTAAACGTGTCTGCCAAATGCATAACTTTTATCCAAAGTTATCTAGATTTTATTAGTTCATGCATACTGTACATTGTCCACCCATGGCCTCCACAAATGTTCTACTATTTGATCTACTGCAGGAACATTTGATTATAATTGCCAGAGAGTGAAGACAAAAGCTTGTCTCCTGTGTGTTTGTAAAGTTTATGATTGTCTCTAAATGTAATTTTGTTGTATATTACAGCTCTAATTGGGACAGCGAATGCATTACATTTCCTCAGAACCTCATAATTCATGCAGCTCTTCCAGAACAATGACCTGCTCTTATATGTGTCCCACTGTTTCTGTCTCTATGTCAAAAGCACAGAATCCCCTAACACTTCCAGCAAGACACTTAAAAGTTTCAAAGTCTCAGCGACTGCTGTTGCTTCCCGAAGCCAAGAGCGTGTTACATTCAGAGACGATTTTAACAGAACAAAATGGTGTGTCAAAATCAATTAGCGCTTGGAGGATAGAGAGATCACAGATTGGAGGGTCATAATTATAACCTGCTCCTGGCTGGCAGTTTTTCTTTTCAACGAGATTGATCTGCATAATTGCAGAAAGGAGTCAGGAGGCAGTATGTCTGACAGGATGTTTTTTAGAGGTTCTCAGAAGACAAACAAAAGGCTCCTACGGGATTTCTGGCCTGATGGATCTGACGATGTGAACGACGAGTTTGATAACCCACCTCACACAGTCACCAAAGACAGCTGGATTTATAAGAGACTTGATGACTCACAAAAACCAACCGCAGAATATGAGGCGTGTGTATTCGTTTACTGTTATTGAACTACATTTTAATTAAAATCTTTCATTTCACTTCACTTAAAAGGGCCATGTTTCAGTTTTTTCTTCATCTCTTAAAATGTTAATAAAGAGTTCTTGCACAAAAAACTCTTTTTTTTTAATTTAGCAGTCCTCTCTCTCTCTTATTCTGCACCACAATCAATTTGGAAATTACTGGATCACTTTGTGTCAAATTAACCATAATTCAGAAACATCCCCAGTTCTAATTTTCATTTTGTTAATATTTCTCTGAAGAAAAATAAACATTAATAGTGAAAGGCGATTATGTTCCAGATATGTATTTATGGAGTAATCCACTATTTTGTAGGTGGGGGTGGGTCAAAATGACAATTGTCACCTTAGATTTGGAGCCAAATTACTGGAGAGTAAAAAAGACTTCAGAAATTTTATTTTTAGATTGGTAGGTCTATATGTCACATGATATGCCAACGATAACAGTTTAAGTCACAGAACTGGATGCTTTTTAATGTTACACATATCCAGCTTTATATTTATAGGTTTTTGTAGACGGTATATTTGTTTGGTAGATCCCGGAGTACAGAGATGTACTTGAGAGACGAGGAGCTCTGGTTCAATCCTGTGTAACTACCGTTCAACAAAACAGTTCAAATCTGTGTAAAAGGAAGTTGAAATGGCACAGTTGCCTCAACAAATGTGTTTTAATATCAGTTTTGCATTTGTTAACACTATTGGGTAGGTTTAGTGTTGGATTTGGTGTAGGGCAGGGGTGGGCAGAGTTTAGCTCCAACCCAAATCAAACACGCCTGCCCGTAACTTTCTAGTGATCCTGAAGACATTGATTAGCTTCTTCAGGTGTGTTTGATTAGGGTTGGAGCTAAACTCTCCAACATTTCCAACTTTTAACGACAGTCCACGGATATTTCAAATCTGAACCATTGCAGTATACCTATATCAACTTTAATAAAAATGTGTCAGGGTTCACGTTTTGAACCTGTGTTTTAGCACCACTGGACATTTCTCTTTGAAACTGCGACGAAACGTGCAGTAGTGATGTAGACCGATTCTTTGTAGGGAGAGTCGAATCTTCAGCCACAGGTATAGGCAGGACTTTATTGTACCCACACCTGGTTAAGGAAGATGCTGCACTATTGCAACAACGGTCCCCTCAGAGAGTTTCTTCTCAAAAACAGGACAAATA
Source organism: Enteromius argenteus (assembly GCA_032357425.1). Classification (NCBI taxonomy): domain Eukaryota; kingdom Metazoa; phylum Chordata; class Actinopteri; order Cypriniformes; family Cyprinidae; genus Enteromius; species Enteromius argenteus. Next base: position 2,284,703 of record JAUCMR010000038.1, on the reverse strand, counting down.
CGTACATGTATACAGTATGTACATATTTTTGAAAAGGGTAAATGACCTCAGTTATGGCTGTTTTTGCAGCACTGTGAACATCACTGTATGTCTATGTATAAAGTACATTAAAATCCATTCTTCAATGCTTTATTAAATCTTTCTAGCTGGCTTCCAGATGGACAAACTGAAAAGACAGGAAGAGATAATCTTGTTTTTCACCCTGACTTGTTAATTGTGTTATTACTGTGGACGGGTGGACGCTGTCTTCTTCTTCATCTCTGGAGACATAACTGCAGATTGACCCCGCTACTCTGTTCCTCACAGCTAGTATACTAATATTAGCAAACTGTTATGCTGATAGCACCCTGCCCCCACAAAGCAGCATTTACACAAGCTCAAATACCAGCACTGATGCAGCTTTATCTTGCTGTTTTACAGAGACAAATGTAATTTAACCGATCCATTACTGAAAATCTAACATTACATTGAAGTATAAGTAGATTAAGGTAGTTTTTGCGGTACTGAATTTAATTTCTGCTGATTTAAATACAAAGGTCACTGTGTTCAGACAGGATGACTTTCATTATTGTATTAGTGTAATGTGAGGGTCAAGATTAAAAGTGCTTAGATGTCATGAAAAAAATAAAAATACTCTATCTATATCGGTTGTGTGGCCAGTTGGCTGTACTGCCAAATTCTCTGAAACGCCTTTGGAGACGGCCTATGGTAGAGAAATGAACATTCAATTCACGTGCAACAGCTCCTGGACATTCCTGCAGTGAGCATGCCAATTGCGCGCTCCCTCAAAACCTGTGACATCTGTAGCATTGTGCTATGATAAAACTTCACATTTTAGTGTAGCCTTTTATTGTGGCCGGCCTCAGGCACACCTGTGCAATAATCATGTTGTCTAATCAGCATCTTGATATGTCACACCTTATAATGCGCTGTGGAATCTCATCAATAATTGTAACCAGAGTAATATAACACATTATAACACTACTCATTCTAAGTTTTTGTTTACATTTACAGGTATGTGTACTGTATATTTATTATGTAGGTATAAATACATTATCTATCTATCTATCTGTAAATTTTAACAGAGTCTTTAGAAAATAGAAAAGATTAAAATGAATATTAATAATAAAATATATATACATATCATATATATCATTTGTCACGCCCTCATCAACCCCTGAACCCAGATCAGTCACCACCGAACACCCTCAGTCACAATCCACTGTTCCAGAAACAGTCACGATCACACGCTCACAATCACCTGATTACTGACACTTCAGCTCTGCCAAACAGTCAACGGCTGAGCTCAAGGTCAGTACGCTCTGAAGCACCTCTACCTACCTGTCTGCCCGAAAGCCTTTCTGCCTGGATTGGAATCCTCTCGCACTGCAAAGAGACTGAGTATCCTTACTATACCCAATGCTTACCTGTTGTGTCTTGTGGACTGCCTCTATCACAAATGCCCATTCACTATATGCTCATCATGCTACTTACCTGTGATGTTTACATGCTTTGAACCTCAACACTGTCGATCTCCTCTGTTATCAATAAACTGTGTTTGAGTCACAAGAACCTCTGCTTCCGGTGTTTACGGCGCGTGACAGAAGCTCAGCCCCGCAAATCAAAATGGAGGAGAGGTTCATGGTGAGCAATATGGAGCAAGACGAAGCAGCTTCAATCAATGAGCCTTACCACACGTTTCTGCAAATCCTCGACGAGGTACGTTCACAGGCACCCACTGCTAGCCCAGTGGCTCGCCCCCTCAGTTTTCCGGAGATTATTCCTGTAGTGGTTTTCTTTTACGATGTTCTCTATATCTCGAGGCACAACCTCAACAGTTCCCCACAGATCGAAGCAAGATCGCCTTTATCATCACTCTCCTGACGGGGTGAGCCTTACAGTGGGCAGAGGCATTGTGGTCCACGGAAAGCTCATACGTACGTTCACTAGATCAATTTCTCACTCACTTTCGCCAAGTGTTTGGACAACCTATCACTCCGATGACTGTGCAGGAGGAACTGCTCCAACTCCATCAAGACAAGCTACCCATGCATGAGTATATTCTTCGGTTCTGTACTCTGGGTCTAACGAGCGAATGGAATGATTCAGCCTAGCTTGTAGTATTTCGTCGTGGCCTCAACAACATGCATTCGCCAACAGATGGCGATATATGATGACAGTGTTGATCTCGATGCCTTCCTAAAGAAAGCCGTCAACATCTCACAATATCTGACTGCATGCGAGACTACCGTTGAAACCACACCTCCTTGATAGTGTAATAACTGCGGCAGACAAGTTCGGATCCATGTGCACAAACTTTAAATCAAGGTCGACAGGCAGGGTCAAAAGAACAGGCAAATGGGAACAATGGAGGCAAAGCAAAGTCATGGTCGAGGCAGGCAGCGAACAATCACAGAGACGGAAAAAACACGACAAGGTCAAAACAACAAAACAAGACACCTTTAAAAGTATTGGTGGACTCGGGAGCAGCAGGGAATTTCATATCTTCTCGATGCTTGGAGGAGTTACGGATCACTAAACACAAGAATCCCACAACCTTTCGTATCACTACCATCCAAGGAAAAGCCATGGACAAACGACCCATAAACACCTGCACTCCGCCACTCACTCTCCAAATAGGATGTCTCCATCTGGAAATCATATCCTTTTTAATTCTGCCTGATGCCACTGTTGATGTTCTGCTAGGCAGTCCATGTCTTGAAAAACATGACCCCCAGATAAAATGGAGAACAGGTGAGATTCTAAAATGGAGTGACATGTGCCAGGACAATTGTCTGTCATCTCGTCCGCAAAGCAACAATCCCTGCTGCTCCACATCGATAGAAAGACCTAATGTTCCCGCCAATCTGCAGATTCCCTCCGACTACAACGACTACATGGACGTCTTCAGCAAGACCGCAGCCACTCAACTACCTCCTCATCGTCACAACTGTCAAAGAGCTGCAACGCTTCTTAGGGTTTGCAAACTTTTATCGAAGATTCATCTCCGGATATAGTCAAACCACCGCTGTGTTGACTTCTCTGCTCAAAGGAGCAAAAAAGGCCATCACCTGGACTCCTGAAGCCCAAGAGGCCTTCCAGAATCACAAGAACGCCTTCTGCAATGCACCTCTACTCCGCCATCCTGATCCCGAGTTGAAGTTCTTCGTGGAAGTAGATGCAGCCACTTTAGGAGTCTCAACACTGTCGATCTCCTGTGTTATCAATAAACTGTGTTTGATTCACAAGATCCTCTGCTTCCGGTGTTTACTGAGTGTGACATCGTTATTGGATATAATAAAAAAAAAATAGAATATAATTTCAAGCTTAAGTTTATATGTTTATGTAAAACAAAGATTTGAAAGATAAATAATAGAAAAAAAGTACATTTTTAAATATATTAATATATTTTATATAAATGTAAATGTATAAATATATTATTTTTCATTTTTGAATTTTCATTTTGGTTATTTCTTTCACCCGTTTCAGTGTCATGCTTTACCAGAGTCATTAGACTAAATTATTCAGAGCAGCAAGTGTGGTGTGGAATTACATCTGACAAAGAAAATCACATGCAAGCATCCCCATCATGCTCAGCATGCAAATTCAATCTGTGAAGACAGTCTTTCAGTTGGTATTCTCCATCAGTCGTTTACCAAAAGCCACATTTTTTTTCAGCTATCTATTAGATATCACATAAAAGTTCTCGTTTTCTGGATCGATAAGAGCAGTTTATTAAAAAAAAAAAAGTGCTGCAGGAAAATAAATCAATCGTGGGTCTGTTTACTAGAGGCTCCGAGTTTAAACAACAACACAAACGATCCCCGTTATGATGAACACATGGCATGTTTCTTGGCCTCTGTAATGGCACAGGGCAGGATCAGGTGTAGAAAAACATTCCCAGAGCACTCACAGACCCTGAGAGCCTTTTAAACGTTCTCATCCAGGGTCATGACCCTTTCCTTCCACCAGCGGGAAGCCTCTCACCTTGTGTTTTCACACGGCGCAGAGGGAATTAAAGACTTTGTTCTCCGCTGAAGCAGGATGATGGGCTCTGACCGACGGAAGCAGCCTTTGAAAGACACTGAGGTGAAAGAAAGCCCTGAAGAGGCTACGGTGACGTGAAGCTTTGGGCTTCAAAGGTGAAGGAGACAATGCGAGAGAGCGTTGTGATTCTGTGCTTGTACCTGGTGTGAGCGTCTCATCAGAGTGGCTGATTGCACCGCAGGGACTCGCTCTGATTGAGAGCATGACAAGAACTCTGGCAGTTTGAGGACATTTACTGTAAACAATGACAAAATCTGATGTCATTTACAAAAGCTTTTTGACATTTTAAAGAAACAGTTCACCCCAAAATTACAGCAATTAATTAATTGCAGAGAGAATAAATTTCAGGGAATGTAGTATTAAAGGGGTCATATGATGCGATTTCAAATTTTCCTTTCTGTTTGGAGTGTTACAAGCTGTTATAAGATGAGATCCCTGAAGTTGCAAATATTCAAAGTTTCAAAACCAAAGAGATATTCGTTATAAAATTATGACTTGTCCTCGACCCCCTAAAACAACTCATTTAAACACGCCCCCACTTTTCAAACACCGCCCAAATGTTTATACAAAGAAAGAAGGCGGAGCTATTATTCTCGCTGTAGTGTTGCTGCAGGCGCCATGTTCTGGATGTGCTGTATGTTGTTGTAGAAGTGAAACGACTTTCTTTGTGCTTCCAAAAGTGTGTGTCATGTTTACGAGGTGTGATGCAACGTGATGCTTAAAAAGACAGAACTAAGTCATGGTAATCAGTAATTATGTCTCCACTGGATGCAACAAATTTCTGGTTTTTGTAATGTGTTCTATTGTTTTGGTGTCATCACACCGAGACACGGCATCACGTTATGATAAGGGGCGTAACATTTCTTCCACATGCTTGCGGTTTTCAGCCAATCACCATGCACTGGATAGCTGGCTAATCAGAGCATACCTCGCTTTTTTAGAATGATGAGCTTTGTACAAACCGACCCGTTTCAGGAGGCGGGGCTTAGAGGAGAAACAAAAGTCTACAGTATGTGAAAAATAACGTGTTTTTTGCACCTTAAACACATAAACACATTGCATTACACCAAATACACTAAATAATTGCTCTTTTTAGCAAGATCATATGATCCCTTTAAATCACTTGCTCACCAGTGGGTGCCGTCAGAACAGCTGATAAAATCATCATAATAATTTACAGTCCAGTCCATCAATTAACATCTTGTGAAGTGAAAAGCTGCATGTTTGTAAGAATCAAATCCATCAAGACCTTTTAACTCTAAACCATCTCTTCTGGCCAAATTTGAGTCCATAATTCATAATTCAACACTTCCTTCATTGAAAAAGTCCATCACATTAAAATCCAACCATTTGTTTAAACCACATATTTGTCAGATCTGTTCTTGAATGTTTTAACTTGTAAAATGTGCTTGATTGGTACATATTTCTTTTCTGATTTAGACAAGACAACTTTTTTTATACTGGAGAAAGCAATATAATGCATAGAGTAGGGCTGGGCGATATATATCGAATGATATATTATGCGCATCTCGTCAGTAAAGCCGGTTCTTTGATTAGCGGTAAATCTCCATCAGCTGTTTTCAAATGCAGCGCCAGCTTATGAACAGAGCTGTAGATCACTGACAAGCTACGCGTTGAGTTTCGCAGGCGATTCAATGGCGTAGCTTGTCACTGATCTACGGCTCTGTTCATAAGCTGGTGTTCCTTTTGAAAGGAATGCGCATAATATATCGTTCGATATAGCATAGAGCATAGAGGACTTATTATGCCAGTGAGACAAACTGTGTGAATGCCAACAACATTGTTCAACAGTTTCAACTAAAATGTCACACTGTGCAAATGTACAATATGCAATACCTCTGCGTACAGTAAACAAAGATTTGTTATTGTCATAGACTAATAATCAAGTGTGAGCCATATATTATTTTTGTTAAAGGGCAAGCATTTAGGGACAATAATAAATGGATCAAAACAACCATTGCAATGTTTTAGACTACATAATTAACAGAAAGACAGTATCATTAAATAGAACTGCAATTCCACTGATGCTCTAGTTGTAATGAATAAATGTTATTGGCTTGTGACTCATTTAGTTTGTATTGATTCCCAAGAAATCCAAGACAAACATAACCCCCCTCTGAAATGAACAATACAGACACAGGATTTGCAATGCAAATTCAATTTCACCACACAAGTTTCAATTAATGGAGGTGAAATAACAAAGGTTTGTAATTTCAGGAGAGGCACATAATTTGCTGTGCAGCTCTGAAAGTGACTAAGATGAGATAAATAATGATCAAATTGAGGAAGAGAAGTAATGATCATGTTCTGATATGTGCATTTTGAATTGAAAGCATTTAAAGATTATTAATGATGTATTATGCAATAATATGACATTTCAGAAGATTTCTATACTGAATAGGTGAATAAGTTAAGAAGAGAAATGATTCACTTTACTTACTGCAAACATTTAACCTAATCCTAGATTAAATCTAGGATTAAATCAGCTACTTCTGTAAATAGAAAGCAGGTATTAATGTACATCAGAAAAAAAAAGATAATTCAGTGACACAAAGTCTATCAATTTCCAATTAGAGAATTCTTGTTTTGCTTTAGAGGGAAAAAAAAAGAGATAAAAATAAATTTGTTTTAAATTTAAAGCTGTTTCTATAGATACAGGATGGTTGCTATGTGACAGCAAGGATAAAAAACATGTGGCATGTGATGAGATTCAGTCTAACATGTAGTCATGTCTACTATAATCTGTATTCTGTGTGATTATATGCAGTAGCATCCTGTCAGTCATACTCAATGAACAGATGCATCTGTTTCAAGTCAACAATCAACTCAAAATGCCATGACACATTCTAGGACAAAAAAACTTGAGATTTTAAATGTTGCCAGTCACTAATTCACAAAATTACTTATGATAAGCCAAAATGATTCACTGGACCGGTTTATCTTAACACGTCTAATTTAGTAGCTATTAGATCTAATCAGGTTTAGCCTGAAATTTCTTCAGTTTCTATTATATTTCTAGTTTTTTTTTTTATTTAGAATGAAGTCCAATACAAACTGATAATAAACGTAACTATTCCACTTGATATTTTCAGATATTCTCTTGAAGGGATACTAACAACATCATCAGTCCTCTCTTGTAGGTCACTTTGGATAAAAGCGTCTGGTAAATGCATGAATGTAAATATAAACCAGTGCCACTTCATGCTGTTTGCAAGCACTCTGCACCAATTACTCTGACACAAACAGAACAAAACTGAAAGACAGAGAGGAATTATTTAGATTATTTGCTATGCAGAAAGTCTCTCATCCTCATCAGTCTGGAGACAAACTCCATCAAGAATTCCCAAGCAGCTCAGACCCACTTTAATTCTTGTGCTCTACATTCACGTCAGCTAAATGTGAACAACCATTTACTCCATCAGTCATGGGCGTAAATCCCGGGGGGGACAGGGGGGACAGTACGCTGATAAAGGCTATATTCTCTGTTAAATTAGGGTCTTGTGTTCCATATGTTCATCTGTTTAACATGATCATTACAACGCATACATGCGTGACCTGTCACCATCACACGTCTCTGTAACAGAGCGCCACACCATAAAGAGAATCTGTGTCGTTCCTGCTGGAGAAATAATGAGCTACTTCAGCCACTTATTTGCACTGATGGACAGCTCTACGAGCGACACAAAACTACCAAACCTCAAACAGCTGCTGAGCTTGAAAATTAAAGCTGACTTGTTTTTGTCGTATTTTCATGAAAAACAACAATACATAACACACACACCACAGACACACTCCCAAAGCTAACACAATAGGATAATGCTGTCACGTAAAATACCTTAAAAGGTTACTCCAAAATGAAAATATTGTCATTGATCACTTTCCTCCATGTCCCGTAAAAGCTTTGTTCATCTTCTGAACACAATTTAAGATGTTTTAGATGAAAACCAAGTAATGAACACTGTCAAGGCCCAGAAAAGTATCAAAGACATCGTCAGAATAGTCCATCTGCCATCAGTGTTTCAAACTGAATTTTACAAAGCTATCAGAATACTTTTTGTATGCAAAGAAAACAAAAATAATAACTTTATCCATCAGCTTGTCTCCTCCACATCACTGCGCCATTTACACAGCAAGCTTACGAACTTCATTTTATTTGTTTATTCATTCGTTTTTGTGTCTGTTTTAGCCTCGAAGTGCAGACAGCCCTTGGTGGCTCGGCTAGCTACGACAGATGCTCTCTACCTTCTAATAAAGTCAGGATCACAAATAATAAGGCCACTAAGAGTAAGGCTGGCAGAGGAAAGGTCACGGCCCTGGACGACACGTTATAGAGGAGTGCTGAAGTTGTGATGGACATCCAGAGGAGCAACTCTTCATGAAAAAGCCACAATGATCCATCCGTGCTGGACAACATGCCATTAAACTGGCTTCCTCTTACCGATGAGATCATGTGCACTGCTGCCCTCAAAGAGAAACTGCTGCCCACGATCATGCTCTATTATTATGACTGTTTTCTATGCGTGTGCTATAATGGTTATTTCAAAATATTCCTGCCTGAAATATGGAAAACACAGAAAATAGCCATAATAAGAAAGCTGTCACGCCCCTGGACTGTTTGTTATTGACTACGTTTACATGCGCACGAATAATGCAATTATATCCAATAATCAGAGTAAGGACTTAATCACATTATGATGTTTACATGTCAAGAGCAAGCTTTTCACTCCCATTTACATTTTATTCGCCAAGAATTATGGCTAAATTTTTACTGCTATGTTCACATACCCCACTGCATAGGACAAATTATGGACTCATAACGCAGGTCCGCTGTTTAAATTTATTTTACATCTAATGAAAAACTCTTTTATATTCAATATTCGTTTCTGGATAAGAGTAAGGAACTGAAGGCAGCGAATTGTGTTTCTGAGTTTTCCCTAGAAATGTGATGCTTTCTAATCCACAAAGGTTTCTAATCTGCGTATTATTACAGGTCCATGTCATGCCATTAACGTAAAAGTAATTACCATAAATGTGTCAGGTTGTCACGGAGTCGTGTCGATTCAGGTAGGCGAAGGCAGGAACGACAGGATAGGCAAATTCTTTATGCAATTTTAATC
>JAUCMR010000038.1:2230733-2258194 GCA_032357425.1 Enteromius argenteus | reverse complement strand
TTATATTATATATTTAAATATTTATATATATATTTATATTTATATATTTCTTATATATATATATATATATTTAAATACACACACACACAAACAGTATGTATGGACCTTAGTCATAGTAGATGTCATCTAGGTGTCATTTGTTTATGTAGTGCAACACTGACAACAAACTGGGAAGAAAATATCGCCAACCTTGACTAAGATCTTTAACAGCAGAGCAAGAAACATGATGTATGTTGAAAAAAATGTGAAGAGACATACAATTCATGATCTATAAGGTAATGTGTGTGTGTGTGTGTGTACTAGCTAGCGCTAAGCGAATAATAAAGCCACAGTGTAAGCTGAAACGAGAGGAAGAGTCTACACCACAGGACTGACTGTTTGCCCTCCAAAACAGACCAGTTTAGAAAGAGCTAAACCAAAAGCCAAACTACTGAGATCTGCTAGTGTTTTCACTTGTTTAACTCTTCAAACTACAGATGCTGCTTATTATAAACACCACTTTTAAAGAACAAAGCGGCATCTTATCAGGCCCCCGTTTTCACAGCCAGAAATCCAATGGCTTGGCACACACGTGGTCCAAAACTGGATGCAAGTGATCTGAAACTAATGTGCACGGCTTACGTGCTCTATCTAAATTATTCCTGCTGCTCTCTCCAGCTGGAAGAACTTCAACTCTGTTGCCTCAGGCTTCGGTTCCAGCCTGGGAAGCCTAAGTCGAGCCAGTCAAGCACTGGAAGATTGGCAAGCATTGTACCCTGAAAACTCTAGGCCAGTTTGGTCGTTTATATCAAGGGTAACACTTGTTAAGGGCCAATGAGGAGATGAGCGAAAATCAAAGGTGTACAGTGAAGGAAAACTACAAAAAGCAGCTACCAAAAAAGACCAGTTTGGACTAGCATGCATTTCTGTGAGAGTAACAATCTAGTTGGTGGACCACCATTGCTAAGACGGTCGAACAAGTCTTGCCGGTTAAGCTTGTACCGAAGCCGTTGGTTTTGAAAACTCTGGAATTCACGCAAAAGATGTACTTGGCTTCCTTTTCTTGCTATTGAGAAATGCAAATCATGCATGTTCATAATGAAATAAATGAAGGTACAGTTTCTATACAGAAAGCAGACCACAGAAACCCTGATACCCCTTCAAAAGCCACCATCGAAATTCTGAGTGAGATAGATGTATCTGCATGAGTCATAGTACAACCGGTTGTGTGTGAAGGTCTTGGCAGACATCAAACGGTGAGATGGGTGAGTGGGTGGATCTCTACACCTTGACACCTCTGCAAGCAGAAGCAACTGGGACTTTTTGTGGTAGTCGTCCTTCCTGCTCTCAGTGACCTGTACCTCGCATGTACTACCGGCATCACTTCTTCAAAGTAGAACTGGAGCCACCAGGCTTCTTAACTAGCTTAACCAACTAGTTCAGACTGGTTTATAATTAGGCCAACCAGCTTTACTATAAAGACCATGCTGAATCCATTGATCTAAAGTGACAATCCCACAGTTGCAACTTGAGGTTAATAGCCTTGCTCATGAGTAGACTGACAAAAACATCTACCTTGCACCTTGTGAGATTCAGTAATTCCAACAAGTTTGGGTTGGAGTGGTAAAGTGGTAACTTCCTAGTTAGCAGTCTTGCGCTTTACAGCCACTTTCCACTCCAAATCGTTGCAAAAGTAGCGTAATCTGTGTGGCTTCCATGAAGTGTTTACAAATCTCAGCAGTTTCTGTCTTGCTTTAAGGGGGCCTTGATGAGGGAATTCACCAGCACCTTTATGGGTTTACCAGATAAGTGTTTACCTCTAATAGGGCTACCAGAAACGTTTGTACATAAAAAGGAGGCAGGGGTCTACGGGTATTCATTAGAAAGGTTCAAACCCAGCATCTTGTTACAAAAACATCAAAGGTTTAAAGTCCCGGGATTCTCATAGTAACTCTCTATTAACGTGTCTACAGTTGCAGCGTTGCTGTTTACTCAGGGAAACCCTATTAGAGTATGCTGAAGAAATTCCATCTTTGGCTCCCGGACCCATCCGCTTCAGTTTTTCCATCCAACATGGCCCTTTCCCTTTCCTGCTGACTCCCACCCATCACTATCTTGTTCAGATCAGGCTGCCTTTCTGGATAAGTGCAGCAGCTGCAAATAAGAGTTCTATCCTACAGATTGGCAAGAGTGCGACCTGTGGAAAAAAAGCAAATCCTCTCGTGGGTTCCCCCGCAGTATTGGGGGGCACGAGGCCAAGGGGAAGCCCTGGCCAAGTATAACAAACAAAAAGGCTTTCCCCAGCTCTCCCAGGCAGCCTATTCCACTGTTTGACAATGGGTTGTCATGGCACTTGTTTTGCGAATCATAACACTGTCAACATGTCCAAGAAGTTTTGGAGCTGTGCAGTTTTCTTTTCCTTTTTTTATTTGCGAGGTCAAAAAAGGCACCCATTTCCTTGTCAGGAACCCCGTGCATGAGACATAATGACCCACAAGACCCCCTGAATTCCCAAATAATCTCACGCCTTCCCTCGCCAGTATTCTGCCATATCGCGGTTTGGCCATTTTCGAAGTCATTATATCTCACCCATGATTTTTCTAACACAATTGAAAAACAAAACAGAGGGTGTGTGTAAGAAAACATGCAGCTGTCTCTAACCAACTCATTCTAGCTAATTCATTCCCATTTTATTCTTACTGAGTAATGGAAAGTATATTCTCCAAAACTAGTGGTACAAAATAGATTCCACTTTATATAATACACATTATTGCTAGGATCTGTCCTTGAGTCATACGTGTGAGAAAATGAAAAACTAAATGTTAGGACAACAACAGATAGACCTGACAAGCACTCTTCTTGCTATTGTCTAAAAGCAGACATTTCTAATGGTGCATTAGCATGCTGTCAGTCAAAGAATGTGACAGAATGGCTCCTGACAATGCATTCCTATGATCACATATTTTCACGGACAATTTGAAAGCATGTATCTCTTCAAGCACTGATGCTTGAAGATTGACACACTACGTAAGAAGCAGTTTCCCAACCAGTATACAACGATAAACGCCTAGTAGCAACCATCAGAAGAGCAGCTGGTCAACCTGTAGCTACTCACCATCATCAAGGTAGGCCTGGTCCAAGTTCTCCTGCTTGACGGTGACTCGTCCAGGAGCGCTGGTTCTCTGTTCTTCCGTCGAGGAACATCTCTGGGGCTCTACTTGGACGGGAGGTGACCTGTCTTTGGCCACTCTCTGGAGGAAGGGCTGTTGTTGGATGACTGTGGGGTAATTCTGAGGATGCTGAGGTGCCTGGGCTGGTGCTGGTGAACGGTTTGCTCCTGAGGTTTGAGGGCCGTGCTGATTGTAGCCCTCACAATAAATGATGTGCTGATGTTCTGGGGGTGGTGGCGCAGGAGGATCTCCTCCTCTGAGAAGGTGGTTGGTGGGAGAGAACTGTATGATTGAGGAATGCTGGTTGGATGGATGCTGGCCAGCCAGGTGAGAGGACTGGGCTGGGGAACCCGTGTGGACCAGAACTGATCGATGGGAGTCTGGGATCATAGTGGCCCCCGTCTGAGAGTAAATAGGACTGCTTGACAAGGTCTTTCCAGGACGGGAGTACATTATAGCTGGGCTCTGTTGCTGAAATCGGTGGTCCGGAGGGGAGACAGCCAGGCGGGCCTGCTGACAGGGGACAAGGCCAGGCACCAGGCCGCTCTCTGGGGTGATGACCCCTCGAGGGCTATAGTACTGCTGGGGAGACATGCCCAGCATCTGTGACATGGAATAACCCATTCGACCAGATTCATATTCATCCACTGGCTCTGTCTTAATGGATGGAACTAGGGAAGTAAAATGAGAAAATAACTATAGATCATTCAAAGTGTACTTATCAATTCTGAACCTGGACTTAAAGGGATAGTTCGCCCAAAAATGAAAATTCTGTCATTAATTACCCAAACTCACATAGTTCCAAAGCTGCAAGGGCTTTGTTTATCTTCAGAACACAAATTGTGATAGTTTTGATGAAATCCGAGAGCTTTCTGACCCTGCATAGACAGCAACCCAACAGAAACCTTTTATTGACCAGAAAGGTAGTAAAGACATCATTAAAATAGTCCATGTGACATCAGTAGTTCAACTGAAATGTTTTTTTATCTTCCCGGTCGGTCTCCACTGCCATTCATGAGAGTACGATGTCCTTACTGGGCCATAAAACACTTCAGATGTGTTGCTGTCTATGCAGGGTTAGAAAGCTCTTGGATTTCATCAAATATCTTCATGAACAAAGGCCTTATGGAACAACATGACAGCGAGAAATAATTGACAGAATTTTCATTTTTAGTTGAACTATCCCTTTAACATTCATATCACGGAAAAGTGAGGTCATGCACATAAAAATATGGTAACACTTATTTCGATGGTCCACTTTAGACAATCTACTAACATTAACTTTGCAGCTACATGTCAACTAGCAGTCATTTGGAGTATTAGTAGACTGTCTGCTTAATATCTCCTAACACTTTATTTTGAAGAGTCCACAACATACTACATACTGACTATCAGGCACTTATATGTCACCTTATTCTACTAACCCTAAACCTACCCTAACAGTCTACTCTGTTAGTAGACATGTAGTTGAGAATTAATGAGAATTAGTTGACATGTAGTTGACATGTAGTTACAAAGTTACTTACAGTTAGTAGAATGTCTAAATGGACTATCGAAATAAAGTGTAACAAAAAACATTACAAGTCTAATAAATACTGTAATAATCTAAACCGCCTTGAAGTTACAAGAGCAAAAGAGTCACCTGGTAGAGGCGTGTAGGTGAAATGCTGAGGTTGACTGCGCTTCCGTTTCCCATTTATCACGTAAAAGTTGACTTTGGCAGGATTGCAAATGGATGGGTCTCTATACGGAGGCACTTCAATGAACAGCATGCTCTGTGAATGAGAGAATGGTTTTATTTGGCGTATCTCTTCTACAAGAAGAGCACTGAATATAGACCTTCAGAAAGTACAGTTATACATGTAATGCAGGCGTTGGACTTACTGCCTGACTTTTGTCTTTGTCAACTGTGGCTTCCAGTTCCCAAATTTGCTGCCCATCTGGAAATAGAAAGATTGTTGATTAATTTACCTCAAATTGGGTTGTCAGCTTAGCCAGATTAGCTGAACAACATCAATCTATCTATCTCTCTATCAATCATCTTTTCCTCGGTTGGTTGGGAAAATCCATGTTTAGCCAACCAGCTTTATGATTACAATACTTTGACCTTTCTCATTGGCAGACATTGCTTCTTCCCCTTAAGTTCATAATGACTCAACTAAGTTTTGACAGGTAAAAGTGGGTGATGAGTTCTGTTATCCACAGATCATAGGGTTCTTTTGTAATGCCCCGCCTACAGACTGGTTCCCATACTACAGAGAATGCATGCGGCCTAAGTCAGTTACACTTTTACCCATCTCTACCCACAGCTTTACCACACACTTCCTGAGACATTAATCCTGACCTCACAATGCATGCTCAGATTGGTAAAATCTGCAGAAAAAATCTAAATTCTCAGTATGAAAACAAACATTTTATTAACTTAATGAGACCTTGAACCACAAAACCAGTCATAAGTATCAATTTGTCAAATGGTTTGTTATGATAGGACAATATATGGTTGAAAATCTGGAATCTGAGGGGGCAAAATATTGAGAAAATTGCCTTTAAAATTGTCCAAATGTAGTTCTTAGCAATGCATATTACTAAGCAACAATTAAGTTTTAATGTATTTACGTAAGGGAATTTACAAAATAGCTTCATGGAACATGATCTTTACTGAATATTCTAATGAATTTTGGCATAAAAGAAAAATGGATAATTTTGACCCATAAAATGTATTTTTGGTTATTGTTACAAATACACCTGTGCTACTTATGACTGCTTTTGTAGTCCAAGGTCACAAATAAAACAAAATGGCCTGGGCATCCCTTATCCCAAGACTATAACAGTAGTACATAATATGCCACATTGCATTTGTCTTCAGTGTTTGACAGTTTATACCCATTTCTTTAGACATCACTACTGAACTAAGGACAATCATGAAACACTAGATGCACAAATTGGCGAAGTTCGCAATCAAAAGTAAAAGATCTCCGAGATTTATACCCATTTTCACACACACCCACTTTCTTAGACATCACTGGTGACCTTATGCCAGTCAAAATGTTCAGATTGGCGAAGCTTGCAATCAAAAGTAAAAGATCTCAGAGCTTTATACCCAATCAAAAGTCTGAGATCTCACTCGGTATACGCTCTCTCATCAACCTGCATCCCTAATGTCCAAGAATTGTGCATCTTTTTCAAACGGAAATTACAAAACAGTTCACGTTGCATTACATGCTTGAATTTGTGCACAAAATCCCAAAACCATAGTAATAGAAAGTAAACAACATTCACCAAAAAAAAAAACATATCTTTAAACCAGAACAGAAAATAGCATTCCTACTGAATTAGTCACTAAACCAGGAACGATTTTGCTCCGTATCACAGCAGCATGTGGGAAACCCCTCGTTGGGCTGCAAATGAGAGCCGTACGGCTCAAATGAGTCAGCACTAGCGAGGGGGATTCCACTAGCAGTGCCAGGACAACGTCTTAAAACTGCTTTATGATCAAACTGCTCCGTTTCACCCGTGACAGGTGATGAGTGCTTCTTCCTTGGCCATTCTGTTTGTTTGCAGCCTGTTCCAAAGCTCCTTGTTCAGGATCCCATGTTTTATTACTTTTTCTTATAATTACCCATAGAAGCTTTGAGAGTGGAAGCCCAGCTCGGAATACAGAGCGAAATCGGCAAGAGCCAACAAAATTCCAGCCAAAGACAGCTGTCTCCCATTTCAGAGGGATTTCACAGTCGTAACTGTTCAGAACGCTCTGTCAACATGGGAAACCCTCCACAACAAAAAGCAGTGCTTATTTCTATTCTGTTTTTTCACTTTTAGAGCAGAAATGCAAAAGCCAATAATGTACAAAGGTGCCAAAAGTATCTGGAGTTTGTAGAAACTCCTGAAACTGAATGTGCAAAGGTCATTGCATTAGATAACAAGGCATCAAACCAAGACGTATCTGAAAAAATCTCACAGGAGGAATATTTTTCAATTTAAAAATTGTTATATAATTCAAAACCTAACAGATGTCCTTTAAAGCATGAAAAAGTGCGCTTGTGCTACCTTTTTGTTTTGACATTTTGTCATCTAATGTAAAGTTTAAGTGTATAATTTCTGAGGCACTGGCATTGTAAAATAATAGCTATATAATTAAAAATTATTTTATTACTATTTTGCTACAACTAAAAATATATTTTATTTGTTAGGGCTGTGCAATATGTATCGTTCAATATATTAATGCATATCGCGTTAGTAAAGCCGGTTCTTCAGCTGTTTTTAAACGGACCACCCGTAAGTTCACAGAGCCGTAGATCACTGACAAGCTTTGGCAATGAATCACCCGCGAAACTGAACGCGATATTGCGTAGCTTGTCAGTGATCTACGGCTCTGTGTATTAACTGGTGGTCCATTTAAAAACAGCAGATGGAGATTTACAGCTAATCAAAGAACCGGGTTTACTGGCGAGATGCGCAAATATATCAATATATATATCGCGCAGCCCTAATATTTGTAATGCAATAACCAGCCCCAATTGTTATATCAAAAATAAAACATATTGTAGTTAAATATTATAATAAAAATGTTAAAATTAAAAGAATACAATATATTATAAATATATAAAATTAACTTCTTACAACATTACAAAGCTAGGTACAATATTTCTGTTTAATATTAAACAAAAACAAGCCAAACATTTTTAATGATTATCATTATGTCATATCAGCACTAACTGTTATATCATTGAGAAAAAAAAAATAAAAATAAAAATATACATACACACACACGTATATAAAGGCAATATATTACATAAATATTATATTATATTAATATATAAAATGAATGTTCATTTTTAAAGCAATTCAAAATCTTTTAATTTAATATTTAACAGGAATGTAAAAAAAAAAAATACACATAAAATAGAACCTTTTAAAGTAAAACTGTTGCTGTGTCATGCTCTTTGACCTTATGCCAGTTAAAATGTTCAGATTGGCAAAGTTTGCAATTAATTGCACAAGATTTATACCCAATCAAAAGTCTGATGCCATGCTCGTTGGGATGTAAACAGAGGATCTTGAATCATTTGACCATTCTCACCCTTCTGTCAATTACACCAAAAGACCTTTAAGTGTTTAAATACATTGTGAGCACACTGCATGTTTAGAAAAAAAGGGGGGGAAGTGTTAGTTATGAGAGAGAGAGGGGCTAACCCTTGAAAAACATCAAAATGTTACCTAAAAGAGCACTTGATGAGTCACAGTCTTTTTTTCTGACAGACTAAACACACTGGTTTCTACGAGGCGACTACACCTAAAAGATCAATAAACAGAACTTTGCATCCTACCAAAACAAACAAAAAGCAGACAACACATTGCATACATCAATAAAACAGAATGTAAACAACAGCAGTAGTGAAGTAAATGTGAACACAACGGGGCGGGAAAAAAACAAAGCAAAAAAAAGAAAAAAGAAAAAAAAAGAAAGCAGCAACGGGAACTTTGGAGGTTGAAGGACCACTTTCTAATCACACAGCTGTGACTGGATTTTATTTGTAAGCAAAACTGCCGGGTGCCACCTGTCTGGGGCAAAAAGCGGTGTCAATAAGAGCAAGTAGTCATAGCACACACACACACAATCCATCTGCCGTTTAGCATGCATGAAAGAGCACAGTGTGTGGGAGTGCCATAACAATGACACCTGCAGGCAAAAGACTCTGCCACCAACACCACAACAACCTCGAAACACACATTTCATACACCAACTGCACTTCTTATAAGACCTTCTAGTCTTCAAGGACACTAAACTGATTAAAATCAATACAGAATGGCATTCACAACACATTTTAATTCAATAATGGGACGCATTTCCTAGTGGAAATCAATGGAAAGAAACTGTAAAGCAGCTAAATGGAAATTAATAAGATAAAGAGTAAGGTAATATTACAACAATAAAGCATTTTACCTTTTTTTTGGTACTGATAAAATGTTTACAGTAATACCAGGGACAGAAGTTTTTTTGTTATTGATAAATATTAGATGGATAAACAAGTTGGGAAATGGTTGACATTTAAATGGTTGGGATGAAGAAAAGGCGCCACAGGTGAATAGGATTAAAAAAATGATTTCATTAAGACTTTTTTTTGCATATTGCAAGTTTGCATATTTAAATATCAAGTTTAAACATGCAAATTAATTATCTAATTAAATATGTACTAATTTGCATACATTTTCAGACCAGAAATCTGGACACTGGTTCAAAATTCATGTTTCAATTCTTGTTTCATTGACATATTAGACTTTTTATATATTTTCACTATTTTTATATATAGATATAAATATATTAAAATATTAAAATAAAACTATTAAATGATATATTTTAAAAATATAGTAAAACTTTAGAACACTTGTTAACTATTAACTATGACTTTTTCCTCAATAAATTCTTAATTTTCTGTTATTAATAGTTAATAAGGTAGTTGTTCAGTTTAGGTATTGGTTAGGATTAGGGATGTAGAATAAGACATTAATATGTGTTTAATTAGCACTAATAAATAGCTAATATTGTAGTAATATGCACGCCAATGAACAACTAATAGGTATAACCATAACAAAGTGTTCGTTCATAATATAAAGAAATCCCTCCATAACAACCTTCAGAATATAGAATAAAACTTGTAAGTATAAAGAATAAAAGTTGTAAGTAGAAATCTACAGACACAAATAGACAAAGTGCAAGAAAAAAATACTTCAAAGTGTACTTCAGATGTATTTGTTCCACTAGTTTGAAATAACATAACAGCTAATGTTTTGCCTGTTTTTGTCTGTAGCGTCTTGCTTTCATTTTGAATTTGTAGAGATATGGTAAAAAAACCATCTGGTCACATCTGGTGCGTGACGCATCAACATGCTCTGGTACATAGATATCTATGCATAGACGTAGATCCTTAAGTATCGCGGCCCATAGAAACAGTCACTAATGAGGCAGCTATGCATAGATCTCTATGTTCCAGAGCTTAATGACGCATCACACGCTGGATGTTGTTTATGAGCTGAGGACAGTCGGAGATCATGAGGTAAAAAATTATATAAACACTGTTCAGTTTTTTGCAGAGACCGATCGTTTCATGTCTTAACACCTCTATGTATTGTCACGAGCCGCAGAGTTTAATTTGGTTTCGTCTGTGTATGGTTTTTCTGACTCAGAGCTTTGAAACGTTTGGTGTCCATCGACTTGCATTATATGACTGACAGACTGCAACAGTTTGAGTTAAAAATCTCTGTTTGTGTTCTACTGAAGAACCAAAGTCACCTACATCTTAGATGCCCTGGGGGTCAGCAGATAAACATCACATTTTTATTTTTGGGTGAACTATCCCTTTAAGAGCGCATTTGCATATTGAAGGTCACAAAGCTTGATTTCGTCAACTAAAAAAACTCCCATATTAAATGAATTACATGCAACTTTATTGTAGGCCAAAAGAAGACTAGAAAAACAGGTAAACCCATCTGATAATGGCAGTGAAACTGGAGAATCGACGCTGCAGTGTTTGTACATAAAGCTGACACTGTATTCAGATCAGAAATCTAAAACTTCATGCAAATGCGACTCAAACAGATTAGAAAAGGTCACAATTCAAATGAAAGCCTAATGGTCTTTTTCAGTCCGCCGTCATTCATAAAGTTTGTGTGTGTCTGCAATGAGGTTTTAGCAGCTGCTCAGTTTGAGTATTTATTCTGTTAGTTTCAGATAAAACAATGACTCATGAATATGGAAACAACTATTTGGCGTTATGCTGTTTGTGCAATATAAGCCAGACGCCACACAAGAGTGACTCTAGCCGTGTTTGTCACCGAGCACAAAGACACACTCTTCAACAGAAGCGCCACCCGCACACTGAAACAACAACAAAGAAAGGACAATGATGCTTTGCCTCTTATCTGTCAAATAATGCAAATTGTTGACGGGTAAATTGTCAGCGTAGTTTACTTCTCAGTGTGAGTCACAGAAAACAAACAAAAAGCACAAAAACAGGTACCTTATAAAAGCAATAGTGGAAATGACGAAAAAGGGTTGCATGAAAAGAAAACGGAAAATCTAAAATTTTTTGTTTGCTTTGAGGTCATCTGTATAAGCGTACTCTAAACATTGTCAAAAATCCCTTTTAGCAGATTTTGAGATTTTATTTACATGTCTGTAAAGTTTTTTATTACAAAACAGTACTATATATTTTTTAGTATTATTTAGAATAAAAGTTTTTATTTATATTTTATTTCATTTAGAATTGTAGTAATTTTATAGTTGTTTTTGTTATATTTAGTTTTTTTTTTTTTACACGTCTAAAGTTTATTACAAAACACTTCTATAGTTTTTAATAATATTTAAAACATATTTAATTTTTTTATTACAAAACAAAATTGTTGGTTTGGTAGCTAGCTGAAATAAGCTTCCACCCCCACCCCCAAGTTAAAATTCATGGTTTTAATTTTAGTTTTAAATTTCAGTTTTAGTTAACTATAATAACCGCGATAAAGACTTTTGTTCAATAAAAAGTCCATCTGTGTTTTTTTTAAGCTTGTTTGTTAAACAGGTTAAACTGATAATGCTTTCAGGTACAAAAAAACAATCTGACACTTTTTACCAAATATATAAAAAAGTTAACAACAATAATAATAATAATAATCATATAAAATAATAAATATATAACAAAAATAAACTAAAACAGCAGAAATAATGAAAGTACTACGCCAGCATTAAATCCTCCTGTAAAGTTACTACCTACTTACTTCCCAGGAGGACTTGAGCAAAGTATTTGCATGATTAGCAAAATAAGCAACAAACCACACACATCCAGTATGTCCAGCCCCAACTTCCTGTTTCAACACATATCACATTAACACAGATGGGACAATTGCAAAAAAAATAAATCTTTCTTGGGGTGACTATATGTCAATATCTGCACAGAAAAAGTAAAAAAAGAAAATAAAAAGTGCAGATTTCACATGGAGCTGTAATCTTTGATAACCAATCTTGAAGCACTTACCATGAGTCTTCTCCATGAAGATCACCTTCGAGTCTGCGCTGAAGTTCTGACCGGTGAGAATCATCTGCTGGCCTCCCAGAACCGAGCAGGCGTCCATGTCCTGTTTTTCTACCATGGGCAGCTCGTGGGCAGACCTCTGGGCTGTGGAGTCAAACGGGGAGGAAACAGAGGATGCAGATGAATTAAACGTCACAGGTTTGAACCCCAGTAAGAAAGACCCATGATTTACTGAGACCTTGCTCCACAACTCATCAGTTCTGCAATCAATAAGTCACTTTGGATTAAAAAGTGTCAGCTAAGCAACAGCTAAAATGTTTGCCAAAAAGACATATAGACATGTCTATAAATTGTTATAAGTATAAATTATAAATTAATAAAGAAAAACACATAAAAGGTATGAATTTTTTTTTTTTTTGCATTATTAAAAAACTAAATCAATTACATAAATAACAAATATTATGTGCGTGTGTATTTTTTTTTTTCCTGTGTGCATTTTTTATATATATATATACATTATACACACAAATTGTCTCTATCTATCTATCTATCTATCTATCTATCTATCTATCTATTTATCTATCTATATACACACACGCATAATATGTACATATATTAAAACTAAATATTACATATTATATATAAAACTAAATAACAACATTTTTTAAATATGTATATATATGCTGTGATTGTGGGTTGTTATAAAAAGATAACACTGATAGCAATAACACTAATAACCTTGACTAAAAACTATGAACTTATGTATTCAAGTCATTCAACAGATTAGGAAGCAATCATAATTTCTTTTAGAGAATTCATGTTTTATTTATTTGCATTGGAAATAAAAGACTTTTTACTAGAAAAAATAATTAGATTAAATTCATTTGCTTCAGCCGTATTAACATTACACCATGTAAACAAACAGACAGGATGATCCAGCTTATTAAACACCCTCCATATTTACTGTAGGCTGAAGGAGAATTAAATCCTGTTTTACATGGTGATAAAGTTTGTCTTCGTGATATTAAGGACACGCGCTGGTGAAACGTATCAGTGATTTAATATCCTCCAGAGCTACTGTGATTAAGACAAATACGAGTGACCTTTGGACAGATGTGCGACGTGCAGTAATTTGAATTAATGAAGCATGCCAAGCTAAACTCTTAAATAAAACAGCGTGTTACCTGAGATACGTCTGTGATACCTCAGTGTCTCACACAACAGATTTAACTTCCTATTAGACACATGGGGGGGTTGGGGAGCTGTAATTTATCAGGCTCATTTTAAATTCATTCCTCTTTTGCACAGTTTACCTTGGTTTACATCAAAGCAAACCCAACTGAGGAGGAAGCAGAGCAAAGAGACACGGCGGCACAACTATATGCAACTCTAAACCACCTGATATCTGATAAAAGCCTGACAGATATGTTTAAATACTTGACCCTTAACAGACATTGCAACATCCAGTTGCTAAACCTGTCAGGTTCTTCAGAGTTTAAAGAGGTCATATGATGTTGCTAAAAATAATATTATTTTGTTGTAATGCAATGTGTTTATGTGGTTTAAGGTGCACATTATTTTCCACATACTGTACATTGTTTCCTAAAACGGGTCGATTCGTACAAAGCTCATCGTTCTAAAAAAGCGAGGTGTGCTCTGATTGGCCAGCTATACGGTGCCCTGTGATTGGCTGAATACAGCAAGCATGTGACAGAAATTTTACGCCCCTTATCCTCCGTAAATGCACTGTATACTATTACACAATATAACATTTGAGTTGAACTGTTCTGGAACGGTGCTGTGAATACAACTTAACACTGATTTCTAGTTGTGTCCTCTTTTGGAAGCACAAACAAAGTCGTTTCACTTTCACAACGACACACAGCGTCTCCAGAACATGGCACCTGCAGCAACAGTACAAAGAGAATAATAGCCCCGCCTTCTTTCTTTGTGTAAACATCTGAGTGGTGTTTGAAAATAAACCCACTCTGTGATGTAGAAAAGTGTATAAACAAGCCGTTTTAGGGGGGTGTGGACAAGTCATAACTTTTATAAAGAAATCTTTTTCTAGTTTAAAGTTTTTAAAGTTTTGAAACTTTAATCTTTGCAACTTCAGGGATCTTATCTATGCACTAACAGCTTGTGACACTCCAAAGAGAAAGGAAATCTTGAAATCGCATCATATGACCCCTTTAAGCAAACCAACAAAGATATTAGCTCTGATTTCATCACTAGTTTTACTCACAGCATTCGATGGGATGCGAAGCGGCTTGCAGAGACACATGTTGGCCTCCTTGTTGGGGAATATGAACACGGAAAACCAGTCGAACGCGTGTGTTTTTCCGCCCGATGTCCGTCTCTCCTTTCCGCAGCTCGATGTCAGCGTTGCGAAGCTTGAGAATCCCGGCGCAATCGATTCTGAGAAGCATTCAGAAGTTACTATGAATATTTCAAACTAAAAAGAGTGGGAGGAGAATGAATCATTATCATCAAGGTCTACTCACATTGCTTTCATGTTATTCTTTGGCTCAAGAGGGATCTCCAGGACTTTGGTGCTGTTGAGGATCTTCTCGTAGCTGGTGGTGGTGACGGTTTTGCCCGTAATGCGATGGACTTGATAGAAAGCGTGAGGTTTTAGGATGCGCTCATCTGCTGTGCCGATGAAGATCTGCAATCCTAGTGGCTCCTTGCCTCGGTATCCACGTAACTGCACATGGAAGCACAAAAAGAGATATTTATTAGCATGGTTTAACGGTTCAAAAGTTTGTGGTGGATAAGATTTTTTAATATTATAGTAAAAACTTCCCTTTATGCTCAACAAAGCGGCATTTAATTGATCAAAAATACAACAAAAATGGTAAATATTAAAATAATTTATTTAAGTATATTTAGAAAAGTTATTTATTTCTGTGATGCAAAGTTGAATTTTCAGCATCATTACTCCTGTCTACAGTGTCACATGATCCTTCAGAAATCATCCTAATATACTGATTTGCTGCTAATGAAACATTTCTGATTAATGTTGAAAAACTTGTTTTGCTTCATACATCTGCAGAAACCATGACACATTTTTTCAGGTTTTTATATGATAAAAAAACAAAACACACAATTATTTGAACAGAAATCTAATCTTTTGTAACATTAAAAATGTTTACTGTTAATTTTGATCTATTTAATAGAATCAAATGCATACTTAATTAAATGTTGCCTTGCTGAATAAAATTATTAAAAGGTTTATTCATATAATATAAAATATAAAAAATATATATTAAATATAAAAAGTATTATAAAAATGTAAGTATAAAAGCATTTTATATATATATATATATATATATATATATATATATATATTAGTGATGGGCCGTTATCGGCGTTAACGCGAGACTCTTATCGCGAAAAAAAAAAATATCGCCGTTAATCTATTCACAAAGTTGGGTTGGGAGCTGGGTCTATAGTACGCAAGCTATGATGACTTTCACCTTGATATTTTAGCGCGGATGTATACCTAGCTGAATTGCACTGTAGCCCTACACTCACGGCCGCTGCCGCTCTTGTCGCCGGAAATCACCAGCTCTCCATTGAAATGAATGGGATCGCGTTGCTTTGTCGCTGTGTGTCGCGTGTAGTGTGAACGGGGCTCTTATTCGGACGGGACTAGTTTTCTAAACTACGTGTGAGTTCCGATTCTTCTCTGATCTTCATGTACCATTTCGGACGGGACTAACACCTCCGTGTTTATTACAGAGGTGAGAGGGTCCGTGTTTATTACAGAGGTGAGAGGGTCTGTTTTGTACATCTGGGCGTCACAGAGATCACGCGCTCTATATGTGTGCATTGCTATAGTCATTCAGATTGATTACGATTAGTATAATCACAAATACCATGGTGAAGCTAAATGGCTAGTGCAGCAAAACCATGTTAAAGTGTGGTTACTTTAGTTCAACTATTATGTTTTTTATTTGTAGTAAACCCATGTTTCATTTTGATAATTAAAACAGCTGTAACCAAGTGCAGGAATACCTGATACTGATATTACAATAGTCGGTCTTAACAGTTTACGTGATCTGGCTCTTTATTTGTATTTATTTATTTATTTTACATATCAAAATATATTAAACGTGCGTGCAGTAAGAGCATCTACGCCATATCGCATTGGCTAAAACACACAAGGAAACGCATTGTGAAAAAGAATATCACAGACATCGCATTTGGACTCTAGAATTATCACCGAGGTTGTGAGAGAAAAACACAGACATGGCAGATTCGTCCGAATAGGGCTTTACTTTTAGTCATTATTTAGGTAGCTCACATATTCTGAATGCCTTTGGCAGAATTCAAATGAGCCATTTTAATCTAGATGAATCTAGATTACAAAAATTAATCTATGCCCACCCCTAATATATATATATAAAATATATACTGTAAGTGTTTGCATTTATGTATAAATAATAAATATATTTTTAGATGCGATTAATCATTTGGCAGCACCATATACATATAATATTTGTCTTGCTTGTTAAAGTTTTTATCTACTGTCAAAAAAAGGGCAAAAGTTAAAAATTGTGTCTGGTCTAATTTGTTAGCTGTGAAATAGATGCACATAGACACCCCCAACACGATCAGGATTCAACCTGAACTTAAACACACAGAAGAAGAATCACTGTGATGCACCTGAACATCAGCAGGATCTCAGAAGGACACACACAAAACGCTTTTTTAGAAGCTCTTTCAGCGAAGGTCTGCTCTTCTGGTTGGGAAGCAGAGACCTGCTGGAAACATTAGCATTTCCAGAAACCTTGAACTGAAGCCAGAAGGGCGTATGCCATCTGCAAACATCTTCTCATTTCCTCAAACTCTGCAGGAAACCCATCAGTCACTCGTAAGCTCAAACTGTGGCAACATTGGATTGATCGTGGAAGATAAATTTCAAATTCAAACCAAAATCTGAATGAGTTTGTTGTGGCATTGGGAAATCAAATAGCGCCTAAGTGCAAAAACACATATGCAGACCAATGTGAGATTGCACAAAATCCATCTTGGTTTGTTGTTTGAATTCCTGCACTGAAGGTTAATAACTTAGAAGAGCTTTCAAATCCTGTCCGACACGGAGGCAAATGGGTCACATTTTCATATGCAAAACACGGCAAGCCCAATGAGAAAAACAACTACAGGCTTGTCATTTTGCTGGAGATGAGCGAGATATAGCCTTTATCTAGCGGCATTATAACTTCACGTATTTCAGGGCTAGAGATTTTGAAGGCCATAATTTCAGGGTTTTGTGCAGGAAAAAGACCAGTTTTAATATAATATGAGGCTAAAATACTGCCTGATCATTTACAGAGCTCAACTTTGGCATTTAAAGTACTTGTAATAAACTAATTGTAGGGAGAATCCCTACAATTAGAGATAAATGCATTTCTCAAGGGCACTTTGATGATATCTGCAAACACAAACTTAGTATTTACTTGGTATGGAACATGCAAGCCCTGTGAATGCCAATGACTTGAAAAAAATCCCAACCTCACTTTTCTTTGTGTTGAAAGAATTAATTAAAAATCTAAAAACAAAAATGACCACCACGGATATAATGTGGTCATTTTTATAAAAAATATTAAATATAAAAATAAAATAAAAAACAAATAAAATAAGAATTACATTCAAATTAAATTAAAACTATAATAAATAAGTGAAAAAACAAAGAAACACAATAAAAAATGTTAATAAGTAATACAAATAAAAAAAATATTAGAAATGCAATTTATAAAACACTTTAAATGTAATACAGACAAAAGGATGTATTTTTTAATGCAATTTATAAACAGCTAAAAAAAACGTTAAATTTTTTTTATCTGCAATTAATATAATATATAATAATATACTATAAATAAATATATTATATTATTATTTTATTTTTAAATGCAGTTACCAAAGCAGTCATATGTTTGTATGTTGTCATATGCAGTTTTCATAGGCAGTGTGGGTCTTGACATATCAAAGATCTTGCATTTTGTTAAATAACTGACAGCCCTCAGTTTGTGTCAATACCGCACATGACAGATTATATGATAAATGAGCCATATTAATACTGAAAGCAGATGATCCAAAAACGCAAGCAACAAATTAGATGTGCACAAAAAAAAAGAAGAAAAAAAAAAAAAAAAAGAGTGTCTAGATCGGAAGGAAGCGTGCAGAAACCACAGAGCATGAAGATGCAGCTAAATTTACTCTGGAGTTTAAAAGCACACTGAGCAGGGCATGTGTCAACACTTCTCATATTTGGTGGACAAACCTGGTGAACAATAATGTTGCATCAGATATGTGGGATGAATTGTGTGCAGTTGGAGCAAAACAGCTGGGTTTAGTGACCTATAGTAAACGTTTATATGATGAATATGGATATGATGAAAGTTGCTGAGAAAGACAAATCATAAATGAGATCTCTTTAATATCTCAACTGCACCTAAAGTGCAGTGAGAATAAATGGAGAGCATATTGACGTGTTTGCTCAAGTTTTCTGCTTCTCAAGAGCTTAATAATGTCTCCTCTAGAGCGTCTCAAACTGTGCTCAACATACTAAAGTCCGCAATCAAAAAATCTCGAACATTTTACCTTAACTCTCCCAAATCATTTCAGCTATGCCATCCACATCGACTGCATATGTATATTTGTTTAAAGGTGAATATGACAAAAACTACCAGTAAACAGTGATATTTTATCCTAAAATAAATGAAAAGATAAATTAATTTATCATAGACAGATTGATTGATTGATAAAATAACCTTTTTTTTTTTTTTTGGGCTGAATGATATTTCATTCCAAAATAAGTAAATAAATAAAATACAAATAAGAAAATAAATAAATTAATAAGCAAGTAAATAAATAAATAAATAAATATTAAGGAAATTGAAAAATGCATATTATGTTTTATAGTACTTTGAATATATTTAATATATTACTTTTAATAAATAAATAAATAAATAATTAAAAACTGAAATATATAAAAAAAATATTTAAGAATATATCAATTAGTGGGGTGATTTAATCTCTAAATAAATAAACAAACAATAAATAAGCAATTAAGTAAATAAATGCTATTTATGAATTAATTAATTAATATATAAATGCATAAATAATTAAAACATAAATAATAAATAAATAAAAACTGCTTAAGGAAACCGAGACATACTTATGTTTTATAGTACTTTTAATATATTACTTTTAATATATAAAAACCAAACAAAGAAACAAATAAATCCATACATATGTTCTAGTATTACATTATTTTAAGTGTAAAAAAATTAACACAAACAAACAATTAATGTTTAAGGAAATAAGAAATGTACATTATTATTTATATTATTTTGTAGTGACCCTAAATAAGTAACTGTGCATGTGACAGCACAAAATATTCTATACATATTGTCATCCTGCGTGAAAGTCTAAATGTGTCTCTTTAAGGTACAGGTGAGTGAGTAAACACAGCCGTTTCCATGGGCCATCGGAGAACCTGGTTGCCATGGCAGCGGGCGAGCGGTGAGTCAGTGGTGAGGTTGGAAAAGTAAAGTAGAGGAAGAAGCAGTCCTGAGTAACTCCTGCCACGTGATTGGCCAGCGCCGGGCTGCACTGACCACAGCCAGTGCCAGGGAATGGAAAGCATTAAACATTTTGACTTTGCCAAGACAGTCTGCAATCTTTAGCAGAGCGCTAACATCGGAAGGATGCTGGCCGCTCCGCTAACAAGACCATTAAAGATGGTTTACACTGAGAGAGCAAAAAGCAACAAGAGGCCTTTCATATAAACTGTTACCCGAGCAACTTCAAACTTTAAATGGTAAACAAACTGAGGAATATCATGTGTCTTGAGAATACATCTGCCATTACTGCGTCTGTAAAAGCTTTAGGTAAACACGAGTTCCTGAACAGGGTTAAGCAACCTAAAAGCAAATCTGAAAGCAGTAAAACCCCCTGTAAAATGTAAAAGAAATGTACCAAAAAAAAATTAAAAAAAATAAATAAATATTAAAAAAAGATTACAATAAAATTAAATACTATATATATCTGTGTGTGTTTATTTTTTTTGTATTACATTTTATTTTATTGCATTTATTTGTTTTTATAAATATACATACACACATATATATATATATATATATATATATATATAATTTGTAAAAACAAATAAATGCAACAAATTAAAATGTAATAAAAAAAAATATTTATGCATTTAAAAAGAGGTAAAAATAATAAAATAAAGATATATGTGTATGTGTGTGTTTGTAATAAAATTATATTTAACTATAATCATACTTAATAGTGGTCAGTCAACCACTACTCCAGTTGTCAATGGTGTTCCACAGGGCTGTGTTTTGGGACCTCTTTTGTTTCTTATTTCTCTTCTTCTAATAGGCACCATCTTTAGGAAAAATGGTATTCAATTTCATTGTAACGCAGATGACACCCAACTTTATCTCTCCTCTAAACCTTCTTCAACGCTTCTCCCTTCTGCCCTTGTTGAGTGCCTCGAAGAATGGAAAGTTTGGTTTTCAAGTAATATTCTCAAACTGAATAATAGCAAAACAGAAATTCTTCTTGTTGGTACAAAAACTACATTAGGTAAGTCAAATATTTCCTCGGTTTTAATTGATCATTTTAATGTTCCATTGTCCAACCTGGTTAAAACTTTGGGAGTCATTTTTGATCAAACGTATTTTGAAGCTCATATTAACAGCCATACCCGTTCTGCATTCTTTCATATTAGGAATATCAATCGTTTACGTCCCGTCCTTTAAACAAAGAGTACGGCTACTCTTGTGCATGCTCTTGTAACATCAAGAATTGATTACTGTAATGCCTTATTTTACGGGCTTCCTTCGAAAGCACTCTATAAATTACAGTTGGTACATAATGCCACTGCTCGGGTTATATCCAAAACTTCTATTTCTCAACATATCATAAAATTTGCACTGGCTCCCTGTTAAATACCGTGTAAATTTTAAAATATTACTTTTAACCTATAAAGCACTCAACAACTTGGCACCTCCATTTCTTCTGGATCTTCTCCATATACATATTCCGTTGCGTAACTTAAGGTCTACTTCGGCAGTTACTCTTGTACTTCCACGTACACGGACAGCTTCAATGGGGTCATGAGCTTTTGGTTATGCGGTACCTTTTTTATGGAACAGACTTCCTGTTGAGGTTCGCAACAGTCAAAGTATCCCAGTTTTTAAATCTTGTCTAAAAACATGTTTGTTTAGGCAGGCTTTTATGTGATTTTATGTTGTTTGTTGTATTGTTTTTTGCTTTTTTAACTAATGTAGTTGTTTTATTTTTAATTTGTAAGGAGTGCCTTTAAATAAAATGTATTATTATTATAATTTATATTTTTATTTATTATATATTTTATTTTAAAAAGTGGCATTGTATAAAAATGCTTTATTTATATTACTATTTAATTTTATTTAATTAATTAAAATTGATTTTTATTTTAAAACATACAGTATATTATTATTATTTGTATGTATTTTTACATTATTGATAATAATATTAATAATAATAATAATAATAATAATATATTTAATAAGCCAAGTTGCTTGGGTGTTATGGGAGGCTAATGGGAGGTTGTTGCTTAGTAGTCAATATGGGGCCAGTTGCGTAAACGTAGCCACTATGTTAAGACTGTGTCTTAAGAACTAGTTTGACCAACTTAAGATGTGTCTTAAGAACTAGTCTGACCATCTAGCAGTTGTCAAGGGGTAATCAGTCTTACTTTTCCAACACAAATAAGAACAACCTACCTTTTCATAACTGAATTTAAAAAAAAAGTATGACCAGTCTTGAAGAGAAAAAATTAGGTGACTGACTTTTTAAGACTAGTCTAAACAGTTTATGTCTGGGTGCTTGCTAGGTAGTTCCTATTCAAACACAAAGTCTTGTCTTAACAATCTGCATTAATTGAGGTCTCATTTCTGTATCTGAATGACTTATGAGTTTACGCTTTAATAATTAGGTTTAGGGATTTTAAGAAAAACTTCAAAAATAGTGCTGCTCGTGGTTGTAACACACACTACTAATAAATGAGTGTGTTCATTTGTGTGAGGGTTGATAAAAGCACACAGAAGAGCAGAGGGCCATTTTCATAGCCCTGACCTGGGGGCAAAATCACCTCACGCTGCATAATGAGTAGGAAATACCTTCACACGCACGTCTAGTGAGGCGAGACGGTGTGAACACCCACCTGGACCACTGGGTGACCTCCAGTAGGGGCTTTGACCGCCCCGCGGCTGCCCTCTGTCTCGTAGTGAGCCCTGTGGTGTGGTTTGGGCTGCACCTCGATGTGGAGCTCGTACTGATCGGCGCGGCTCGGCAGAGGCCACTCCAGCGGAGGCAGGGAAGCCACGGGGATGCTGGGACACATGAAACATCAGATTTACTTCACATATCCCATTCATAGCACAGAAAGAGCAGTAGGTGCGTGCCATCTTATACAAGTCACTGATGCCAGGTCAAACTGGAACCATCTTATAGTTCGGGGTCTGTAAGATTTTCAGTTTTTAAATGAAACTTTTATTGAGCGAGGATGCATTAAATTGATCAAAAGGGATGGAAAAGACATTTGTAATGTTGCAGAAGATTTATAGTTTAAATACATGCAGTTCTTTTGAACTTTCTTTTCATTGAAGATTCACAGTTTCCTCAAAAATATGAAGCAGCATAACTGTTTTCAACATTAATAATAATGAGAAGTGTTTCTCCAGCAGCAAATCAGCATATCAGCATGACTTCTGAAGGATCATGTGACACTGAAGACTGGAGTAATGATGCTGAAAATACAACTTTGATCACAGAATTACATACAATTTTTTAAATATATTCAAATAGAAAGCAGCTCTTTTAAATGTTTACACTTTTACTGTATTAACATGTAATAAATGCAGTCTTTGAGGCATAAGTAAAATTTTTCGAAAACATTTTTTAAAAAACCTTTACAAATGTTAAAGTCTTACTGACCACAAATTTTTAAGTGCCAAAAATGTTTATGCTTTTATAAATTATTTTTTAAATATGAAATAAATACTGTATTAAATATTTATTAATTTGCTATTATTTTATATTTAAATGTTTTAATATTTAAGATTAATTTTGACAGGTTTCCCAACAGATAACAAACCAAAATGTACATATTTTTAAATAAATGTTTAAATTTTTTATTACACTTTATTTCAATATATATGAATATCAGTCAAATATCAGTCAATAACCCTACTTTCTAGTGACAACAAAATTAGGGGTCACATGTACCATGAAAAGTGTAAATGAGTGTACATTTGCATATTTAAGTGTAAATAAAAAATTACCTGTAATGACAACAATCACATCTCTTCCATCTTTATTTGACCCTCTAACTCTAGCACTCTCTATTCAAATTCTATTTTTAAAAAACAAAAAACAAACTTGTATTATATAACTAAAAAAAACCTTACTACGTGTAAACTAACCTTTACGCCTTTACGCAACTTATGTTATACGTCGTACGTCGAGTCAGAAGTCAGCCAAGAAGGTGGAACTCGTCTCTCTCGTGGAAAATAACCAGAAGTCAGTTATTTAGGTTATAATTTGAAAACTAGAACTATTTTTGTTATCTGCTTCAGAGGACATGTGATAACCCCCCGGAGGCGTTTAGGTTAGTTTTATGTCGCAGTTCTTCTGTATATATCTGATTTATGGAGCTTCAAAATAATGGCCACTATCCACCAGCATTACCAAGCTTGGAAGAGCCACGATACTAAAAAACTCTAGCTGTGTTTGTCTGAAAGAAGAAAGTCATATACACCTAGGATAGTTTAGGGGTGAGTAAAATATGGGGTAATTTTCATTTTTGGTTGAACTATTCCTTTAAGTGCTTTGACACAATTGTTAAAAGCGCTATATAAATAAAGGTGACTCGAATGACTGAATGTAAATCACTTTTCAAGCAAACCCCACATCAGAAGAAAATGAGCCAATATTTACCTGCATATTCCCGGCACCAGCTGTTTAGGCCAGATTGGAGGGATTACGAAGAACGGTTCGGGGCCAGGTTTGGCCTTCATATCCTGGTCACATGACACCAGGTACTCAGTGTGGTTCTCCTGGTAAAGCGGGTAGGCCTGCTGGTTGGTTTTCACTATTTTGGTAGGAATGGAACTAGCCTGGGCGAGGCCGAAGCCATTCATGACCCCTGAGATGTTATTGGAGCTGTAATGGGGGGTGTGATACTCTTCGTGGCCACCGTGGGGCGACGGGCTGCGCGAACGGGCCACCGGCACCAGGTTTTTGTACATGTCGTAGGTGCGTTTGCATTGAGGGGAGGTGGAGCGCGAGCCGGGCCGGGGCGAAGGAGAGCGCGGCCCCACGCAGCCGTCCTCGGCCAGGCTGCTTCGCGGTGATGTTCCCGGGCTGGTTCGAGGGGAACCCGTGTGGACGCCTTGGAGGCGTGGGCAAAGTTCTCCAGCCGCTTGGCTGTTGCTGGGCGAAACGCAAGGGGAAGCCCAGGGCGAGAGGTTCTCTGAATGCCAGGAGGTGGACGAGTTGCTGCTGGCGGGACTCAAGCACGGAGGCTCCCTGTAGGCCAGAGGGTCGAGACCAGGCACGGTGAGACCGGGACTGGGGCTGATGTTCACCAGATGGTTCTGGAGCAAGTCTCGACCATGACTATAGTGCTCTCGGGAGGGTGTGATCTCGATCCGGGGGCTCAGGGCTTGACTGTTAGGTCTGGCGTTCTCCAGGAAGCTCTTGGGCTCCAGTTGGGCGTAGCCCGAGAGACCTTCGGTGCTGAGATCAGCGAAGGAAGCCGCACACGGCTTGATGCCGTATGGTTGACCTTCCTCCACAGGATAGGAGAGGCCGGGAGCAGAGTTGAGGTCTTTGTGCGAGGAGATGCTTTGCTCATCTGTAACAAACAATCAACAGACCCAAAACGGTTAGGAGTGTCCAAAAACGCAGTAAAACAGAATGTATGGCACCTACTATTTAAACCAAATCACCTGTGTTTATAGCGTTTTATACAATACAGATTATTTAAAAGCAACTTCACAGTAATAAACAAAAAATTAACACTTCTGAAAGTTAGTACTTTACTAACTCACTACTCTAAAACACAGTATTGTCGTTTTATATTCAGCTTAATTTAATTACATATTGATTCAATTCAATAACTGTGAATGTTGGAAAGTTCTTCAGTTATGATACAAATACAATTTCCGATCTACAGCAGCTGTGTCATTATTTAGTTGAAATTCAATGTTTGTTTCATTACGTTCAGTACCAGTACTATGAATGTTAGAAAGTTCATTCATTATAAGGCAAACTCAGTTTAGCTATTGTGTAGCTTTACAGAGGACTAAAGTGTTGTTATTTAGCTCAATCGCTTTTCAAAAACACTGTGAATCTAGCAAAATTCATTCGTTAAGATCATCGCAACTTTAAAGCAGCTTTACAAAGACAATAGTGTCATAAGTGCTTGGTAGGAACTGACTTCATGTCATCTGGATTACATAATCAGATGCCAAAAATGTAGTACTTGTAATCAGTTTATATTACAATTAGAGGAAAATGTTTATAATCAGATGAGGGTTAGTTTTTTTATGGACTACATGATTCCAGATTATTCACACAGCAGTAAATTATTCATTGATTCTCCAAAATTTTAAATGTTCCTTTCTAAAAATAAATTCTACTGTGTCATATTTTCCAGTTCACAGAATAAAATACCCATGTAAATGTCATGAAAATTAATTTGCGATCCATGCTTCTGAATCTAGGGATAAAAGCAAATCTCAATCAATTATACAATGTATGAGACAAATAATTATTAATTACTGGGAAATCCTGGAGTAATGTAATGTTTAATACATTTCATGATTGATAAAGAATAGAATACAGTTCTTATTTTTATAAGTTAGGTCAAAAGTAATTTAAAAGTAATCCAAAAGTAATCTGAATAAACATTACCTAAATGAGCAATGTAAATGACATTACCTATTATAACTCTCATCACTGGTGAGTCTGTAATCAGTTATAGACTATACTTTGTAAGTAATCTGTCCAGCACCGAGTCTCATTTATTACAATTTAGCTCAGCGTTGCTGTAATTGAGCTCAATAACTGTGTGAATGTTGCAAACTTCCATTAGTTATAAAGCAAACTAAGTTCAACAATAACATTGCTCTACAGAAGATAATAGTATCATGATTCAGCTCAAGTCAATCCAGTTTTGTTCAATAATTGTGCAACATTCATCAGATTATGAAACAGGCTGAATTCTGCTATAAGCAGCTCTACAGAAGACAATTACACAGTTCAATAATTCAAGTCTGTTCATTTTCTTTTCAGCATCCTTGCTTTCAAAAGCATTTTTCCCAAAGGGATTTTTAAAAGTCTTCGTTTAAGAGTTAAAAGCCATGAATTAAACCAACAGCTATGCAGTCAAGTGTATTTGGACAAAAAGTCAAAAGTGCAGTACTGTGTTCTTGAAGGCTTAAACAACTAATGCCATGAACCTCCGCGAATTACATAATCATGATTACAAGATGTCCATTACAACATTCATTGCACATTTGCACAAATACGCCATTTGGCTGTGCTTCCTATAAAGTTTATTTTTTTCATTCCACATGATTACTATAAAAAATAAGTTCATGTGTGTGATAAGAAAGCATGTACCAGTGATTAACAACCTCTCTTTAACTCCCCTATAGAGAAAATTAATGGGATTTTAACTTCCGGGTTCCGGACTGTTGTACTCTATGGAAATAAATACAATTGTTTTGCATTTGTAATCAAATTTAGTGTATTAATTTACATGTTTGCCAGTCCAATCAACTAACTCAACCTTCTTGAGATTAGTTCTGGTTCATTTCGTCACACTGGAAATAAAAGGTCACATTGCATTATGGGATACTGTATTCTGAATAATGCATTCTGTACTTTACACGTTTTTGTGTAAATTTGCCATCTGTCACATGTGCTGTTTTAGTGTAACGTGTGATGTTGTGTTAGCAGGGTTAAGTTCAATTGTCATTACTATCATGTGCAACATCAAACCTGTGAATGAAATGATCACACTGCGTTTGGTGAAAACATCTACTGCAATTTTGACATTATAATGTACAGCGCATTCAGCATTGCAAGCCAATTAAAATATCACTGATTTTAACATTTTAATAGCCTACATTTGTATAGAGGGGAATAAGAAAAACACATAAATAAATGCTTACTTAACAAGAATACTGTATAATAATAACCTACATAT
>JAUCMR010000038.1:2216703-2228642 GCA_032357425.1 Enteromius argenteus | reverse complement strand
TATCTATCTATCTATCTGTCTGTCTGTCTGTCTGTCTGTCTATCT
The DNA here is from genome assembly GCA_032357425.1 of Enteromius argenteus. NCBI lineage: Eukaryota > Metazoa > Chordata > Actinopteri > Cypriniformes > Cyprinidae > Enteromius > Enteromius argenteus. Next base: position 2,228,597 of record JAUCMR010000038.1, on the reverse strand, counting down.
ATCTATCTATCTATCTATCTATCTATCTATCTGTCTGTCTGCCTGTCTGTCTATCTATCTATCTATCTTTCTATCTCTCTATCTATCTATCTGCCTGTCTGTCTATCTATGTATCTATCTATCTATCTATCTATAAATGTTATTTTGTATTTTTATCTTGTGGACACAGTTATCAGACTCAGTTATTTTATGAAACCACTTTCCACCTCATTGACGTCGCGATCTTACTCTGACCTGCAAGTTTTTTTGGGACGAAGGTGGAAAATAACCCGCAATTTTAGACCCACAGTTATTCCAGACTTTTACAGACCGAAATGACACAATGTGATTATTTACATGGTGGCAGTATCTAGGGTTATTCAACATTACCTGAACTTTCCATTGCAGCATAATCTATGAATAGCCAAGGAGTCTGAATTTTATGTAACTGAATGATATTCAATCTTAATGGTGAGTCACGATGAACTATAAGAAATCCTTACTATTTCTGCCACATCTGTATGCCAATCCAAACTCAGCTAGCCACAGTAGTAGTAGTAGTAAATCATTTCATGTTTTGTGCATCACAGACATGCTATTTAAACCAAAGTGCACCTGAGCTACTGCATCTTCTCTCTCTGAATAAACTCCAGCACAAATGTACAAATAAAAATCAAAAACAGTTGTGTGTTAGACAAACAAAAGCAATTTCATATTAAAAAGTTTTGAATACTACACAGTCTGTTAAATGCATGACCACTGTCTGAATGAATCATGATTCTAAACCCAGTGTAAAAGTTGAAAAAGGAATATGTTAAGAAGAATAATCGATAACTTCTTCATATCTCAATATTGCATGTAACGATGCCATTGAGAGTTCCCTCATGACGTAACAGCCCTTTACTGTACATACTGTAATATACTGAACATCTTTCATTGCTTAATACATCACTAATTACGTTCATTCCATTTACATTGCATTTAGCATGATCAGTCTAGCTATAAGAAAACGTTAAAAATCAAATTATTGATTACCAGTAATTCACAACACTTCAGCACGCGCCATCCATACCTTGATCCATCGACCTCATGCTGTGGAAGTGCATCACTCTCCAAGACTCTCTAAACATTTGGAAAATATACAAAAAATAAATTCAACAGTCCAGAAAGTTCATAGCAGAGAGAAGAAAAAAAATCTGGATGGAGAAAGCTGAGAATGAAAAAACAAATACTCCGTTATAAGTGCAAAAAAGAGCGGTGCGCAACAGCAGCAGTTCTGTGCGGTATGAACTCCTTCGCCTGCTCTGAGGATTGACTTGAGAATGGAGAGCGGTTTCCTTCTCCGGCTCTGGGTGTTTATAATGGGCCAATGCTGTAAAATAACGGGATTCCCTCAGTGTTTCCTCCTGTTTGTGCGCTCTGCCATGGAAACCTGGAGCGGCTCCATCTCGGAGACTCAGGGCTTTCCTGCAGAGCGCGCACTCAGGAATCCATGACGTCTCCAGCCTCTGCGCCAAGGCATTTCTGCGGCTTCTCTCAGACAGTGGCGCACAAGAACTTCATTGTGGCCTTGAAAAAATTAGCGCTGAGGGGAAGAGGAGGGGGAGAAAAATGAAAACAGGAGCGATGTTTAAGCATATGCATGAAAGAGACGAGGTACACACAGCGGGGTTGTGAAGGGACAGGGCTCATTAAGCAACCTACAGCTTTACTACACTGCGCGTTCAGAGACCTGTTGAGCTCAGATACAGCAAATCGGCCACAGAAAGTGTATGGACGCTTAAAATGTTTGAAAGGCATTGGCCAAAGACATGACATAAACTCACTTTTCACTGGAAAACATCAAAAGTAATTTGAATTAATACAATTATTCATTCATTTTTATTATACATATGCATTCATTGTTAAAATATAAAATTAATCACATTCACAAAATATTACTTTATTACCTTTGAAGTTATAATAATTAAATAAAGTTTTAATTAAGATACTATATATATATATATATATATATATATATATATATATATATAATTTACATCCACTAAAATTATATAGAAATGGAAAAGAAAAGATATTTTTAAAAACACATTTAAAGACACACACACAAAACAGAAAGCACCTGAATTAAGGTTATGTTGAAATAAAGCGGTTTCTTCTCAGAAAACGTACCATGGAAAAAGTGGCATGGTTTATTTATTAAGTTTTCCCCTTCTAATCCCAAATATTGAGCTACTCTTGAAATTCATCCAAGGATTTCAAAGTTTATTTGACATGCTGAACTTAGGTGAAAAGTTTTAATGTTTTCCAATGTTTTCATTTCAAAATAAGTACATGAAATAAGGCTTATTTATCAGTATACGTCTACCAGAGCTTATTATCAGATATCTAGCTACTTCCCTCAACCGTATCAGCGTGTGTTTAGAAACCAGTAACTCCGTTTGACTCTTAAATCATGAGTAGCTATTACGGCTTAATGAAAGTCGAAATGCTCAAAAAGCACCAGGTTACATCAAATAAGCGCGACTCGGTAAACTTAAGCAGTAAATGTTTCAAGAAAATCTGATGTAGCGCATTAACAGCTTCTCCCAGTGCCCAGATGAAAAAGCTGCTGCATTCTGGGATGGCGAAGGATGCCAAAATAAACTGCACGGGGCTGTCGAGTGAGCCTGCTTGGCTAAACTCCGTTGTAAAGTTTATCCCGGAAAATTCTGCGATATGATACACTGACTTGTTTAAACATTCGAATGAATGAAGTGCCGCTCTCACTGACTGTATCCTACACCAACCTCTGGAAAACATCTCCACGCAGGCCTTCGCTTGCAACTCAATGGGCATCACTTCTTAATTGAATTATCCTTTGTACATCTGTAGATCTCACATAAACTCGTGTGAAAACGCTCCACTGGAGATTTTCCTCCAAAGGGTCGTGATGTGCATAGGAAACTGTGAGCACGAGGTGCTTTAAATCGACAAATGCAGCTTGGAAGGAGTTTGCCAGAGAAAGCGACGTCTAGCAGATGTACATTCCTCCACTGTTACAGCACTCTTATGCAACCCAAAATGTGAATGAGTAAATGAACACGGCACAACGCATCCTTCCAGACGACAGGATCTGCAGTTCCATCTTTTGCTGAAGAGACAGTTTTTCCAGGTTCGCAGGCAGCAGAGTTTCCATCACCGTGAAGCGGCGCTGTGCCGTCTGGGTTACAGCAGCAGACACCACTTTTTTCCAACAGCAGCAGTTGTGTTTAAGCCGTAGCTCTCGTATGGAAATGGCACTTTATATCACGGCCCATGGAGAACTTTCAGCATGTTTCGGAAAAAGGAAAATCTTCAGAGCATGTGCTTGATCGCTTCCAAAACTTTCATTTTCCCCATTTTGCTCTGTTACATCACACAGGGTCACTAAGAATATCACACTCTCACTACTATTTCTGTAAATAACTTTCTATATTAGTATGCTTTCCAAATTAGTGCTGTCAAAGGATTTATCATGATTAATCACATCCAAAATAAGTATTTGTTTACATAAAAATGTGTACAGTGTGTATATTTATTGAGGAATAATTGACTTCGGGCCAAATGAATGCATACCTGATGTGGCCCCTCGGGTGTGCATTATTTTTCTAATAATTCAACAGCCTAGAGTCAATTATTCTGCTTATACTACGGTTGCCTAACCTTAAGACATCGAACAGATCATATATTTCAGGGTATTTGTCCGGTTTTTGTACTTGAAACGCTATTGTGAGTAGGATTATTAATTCCAAAACATCATTTTAGACCTAACTTAGTAACAGAGGCTTGAGATGTTGATAGCAGACTAACTGTGTGTGTGTGTTAGAGAGAGAGAGAGAGAGAGAGAGATGTAAATTACGAGTTTTTGCATCTCTCAAAATTGTTAGGCTAAAACAGTGAAACTTCACTTCATCTTTTAACGAAAAACGCTGCTGTTACCTCGCTTGTGTGAAGTCAAGTTGTTTTTAAGTTAAGGGGCAGTTGTGGCCTAATGGATAGAGAGTCAGACCTGTTTATTTGTTTGGCCGGAGTCATCGTGGGTTTTGGTTATTTTGCTGTTGTAAGACCTTTGAAATAATCCGTACATATTTTACTAGGTGGCTAATTCGTATGACCTCATTCGTACAATTTTGTACGATTTGTCTAAACCCCGTGACGGGTAGGTTTAGGGGCGGGGTTAGGTCTAGATCATTTGAACCAATTCATATGAACTGGCAACTCGTAAAATACGTCAATTTAGCAAAAATATAAATTCATACTAGTGAGGTTGTATGAATTAGACACTTCGTAAAATATATAGGAATTGCCGTGAGATGGGGCTGACATTTCACACACTAAACGGAGAATGGTCAAATAGGAGAACAGAGTGATGGTAATGTATAATGACGAGATTAAACTAATTATTTATTAAATGCAGAGACGGTCTCTGTAATCAAAACTACGATAATCACTAGAAATTAGGTGCCCCCAACTAAGAAATCCAGAGGAGACAGCGGCAAGGAACCAAAACCCCATCCCCATCTCCCCATGGAGAAAAAAACCTTGGGAGGAACCAGGCTTAGTTGGGGCCAGTTCTCCTCTGGCCGGACGCCCAGCACCTAATTTCCAGCTCAATATTAAGCACATGTCAGATTGTGCAAAGGATTTATAGTGTGTGTGTGTTTGTGTGCACTTGGTTCCGGTGATCTGTCCACAGGGCTCATCTAGGTGTTCTGGTCTCCTCTCACACACCTGGGGAGTCTGTAGAGATTTCCTCATTTCCAGCTGAAGCAGCAAAACTTAAATGCATCTCTTACTCTTACCGTAATATCTTACCACAAAATGCTGAAACATTTTATTTTTAATGTCAAAATAAACAAATAATATACATTGTAATATTTTCTATATATATATATATATATGTGTGTGTGTGTGTGTGACAAAATGATTATTATTTAAATACATTATTTATTAATATAAATGGGACAAAATTATTTACATCCATATAATAATGAAATAATATTAATACATATTTTTACAATAATCAGTGCCAGCCAAGGCTGCATTTATGAAGTAAAAATGCAGTAAAAACAGTAATATTTTGAAACTGTTTTTCTATTTGAATATATGTTAAAATGTAATTTATTTCTGTGATCAAAGCTGAATTTTCAGCATCATTACTCCAGTCTTCAGTGTCACGTGATCCTTCAGAAATCATTTTAATATGTTAATTCGCTGAACATTTCCGATTATTATCCTTATTCAGGGTTCTTTGATAAATAGAAAGATCAAACGAACAGCATTTATTTAAAATATTTGTGTAACAATATAGAAATCATTCAGTTTTCTGTGGTAATTCTTGTTGTTTGTTTGGTAAGGAGTGTGTTAATGCACACAGTGTATTCAGCAGTGTGTGTGTTTATTATTATTGTTGCTAGAGGTGTGGTTATGATCACAATCAGAAGTGAAAACTCTTCAGTCAGTCAGTCTCTTTCAGAGATGAAGCTTTTAAAAGCCTGTAGCGAGTATAAATAGCTCTGCTGGGGTGTGAGAGCCGCTCATGTCTCTCTTTAAGTGATTTATCATCATCTAATTCCTCTGTTGATGTACACAATGGAATACAGCAGAGCAAGTCTGGATCTGTGTCTCAAGGGTTTACACGAGGAGTCAAAGCTACTGTATAATACTGTGCTCGCACTTTTGACCCCTCAGCAACTACTATTAACACACATTTGACTTCATACTAATACTACTAATAATAATAAATAGTTCAAGACTATGGCTAATGCACAAAAAAAATCAATAAATAATAAATAATTAATAAATTTTTATTTTGCAATGAAATACAACATTTCTTTGCACATTTTTTTTCTCCGGCACAGTTTGGCTCATATTTTTGGTGGCATTATCTGCATGCGTCCTGGTCTCAGAGCAGGGGCTGATCTGGCAGGACATGGAGAATAAAGAGAATCTGGCTGAGCTGTGTGTCATGTGTGCTCTGTAATGTCTGGACACCGCAGACCGTACCACATGAGAGAGCAGTAATGATACGCTTCACCCAGAGAGCTTGTGTCATCAGCACCGTCAGGGAGGAACATGAAAAAGATTACCCTTCAGAGTTGAGCCAAAAGCACTGAGAAGGTTGAAACTTTCATTGAGGGCTCATGTTATCGAGTTATTACTGTAATGCACTTATTATTTCTGTCAGTTCTGCAGTGATGGATGGAATTCTTGAGACTCCCCCTTCTGGTGAAACATCATACATTTTTATGGCTGTGTTTGGAATAGCATACTACTCTTTCTATATATATGTGCTGTAATTGTACAGTATTAGTATATAAATATTGGTTGAAACATTTAATAATGTGGTGGTGTTTCACATACTATTAATTAAAAATAGTGGGTAATAATGGTAAAAGTGCTAGTAATGCAATTCGGATAGCCGGCAAAAAAAAAAAAGAAAAAAAAAAATCACAAATACATATTACCGTTCTAACTTCGAGGTCAATAAAATAAATTAAAAAAAAAAAAAATATATATATATATATATATATATATATTTGCATTTGTAAAAATAATTAAATGTGCCAGTAAAACATTTATTTTATTAATTAAACATTTTTAACAGGGTTTTTTAGCCACTGAACGAAGTGTGACTGTAAAGTGTTTCCAAACTTTTGACTGGTAGTCTGTCTGTCTGTCTCTCTCTATATAGTGTGTGGTAAGGGCAGAAATTGTACTGCATTAAAAAAACAGGCAAAGAACTGGTTAAGAAAAGGTTTTTATTTTCAACACCTCTTATCCTGAGACACACTCGTCCCTTTTTTGTTCTGCAAGTATTAGAGTGCAAATTCAACACAAATAAGAAAAATCAATAAATAAGAGACATTTTTTGTTATTTACAATTCAGCAGATTACATTCCCAACCAAAAAAATACTTTCATATAAACATAAAAAACACAAGAAGGTAGTCAGGTGAAGATCATGGCATTCGCTCTAAATCTAGTTCCACATCACAATCAGTACGAACTCTGATCCATGCAAGAGAATAAAGTGTCTGAAGGTGAAAGAGAGAGTATGGCACAGTTACAGAAAACACAGACACCAACATAGTGATCAATGTTAAGTGCACGTCACATTCGGCATCATTTACAGAGACAAACGGCCGCTTTTTAAGGACACCTCGAGGAGAAGATTACAAGGTTTAGCTCGGACTGATGCATCATGGGGTTTGGCCCTGTAAACCGGTGATTGAGCGCAGTCTGAAGGAGTGTAGGTGTGTGTTCGGCTCGTAATGGTCAGACGGGGTCAGAGCGTCAGAGGTCACCGCATGAGTGGACAGATGTGGAAATAGCACTGTTTATTATGGCACTGTATCATCCGTGTTTATTCAAGAAGCCTGCAGTGAGCAGCAGAGGCGGGTTAGTATGCAGACTGGTTAGTATGCATTGCTTCCAGTTAACTTAGTGAAATCAGTGCCCAGTCAAATCACACACTCAAACCAGCACGAGAACAATCTGATCCTTTCCAACAATCACACATATAGTAATAATACTAATACTAATAATAATAATAATAATTGGGTAACACTTTACAATAAGCTTCCACTTGTTAACAGTAGTTAAGTTCATCAGGAACTAATGATTAAAAATGTTTCTTCTGCATTTGTTAATCTTAATGTTAATTTCAACATTTACTAATACTTATTACATTTAACTGGTAAATTATTCAAATTAAACGGTGTATCAAATATAATTGGACCTGAGCTGACAAACGTTAAACATAAAATAAAGAACAGTTGTATTAGAACAAAAAGAGATTTAATATAGTTTAAGGTGTGTGTATATATATATATACATATGTGTGTGTGTGTTTATATTTATGTCTGTATATATATATATTATATATTTTACCTAATCAAAATTACCCAGCTGCAGTCTGATTGAGATTAATTCCAATACACAATGAAAAAACATGATTTTTGAAAATCTATATACATTTCTTGTTTTCACTAATATTAGAAGTATTAATAAATGTTGAAATTAACAAAGTATTTATTCATCTTTGTTAAATATATATATATACACACACACACACACAAACACTTTAAGCATTATTACAAACTATGAATCAACATTATATTAATTAACATATTACAAAATTAAAATTAAGTATTAAAATAGTACTTAAGTAATTAAAATAAATACTATTTAGTGTTATTGTCTGTTAATCATTAACTAATGGGGCCTTGTTGTAAAGTGTCACCGATATTAGTGTTTTTTATTATTTTTGGTCATACAACAGTTCTGTTTTAAACCTGATCAAGTCACATGTTTCATCATATTCAGTAGTTTCAGAAAGAAAGAAAAAAAAGTGTACCAAAAACACCATAAAATAAGTTAAACTCAAATTTCCCTTTTCCCCACTTTGTGCAACTTTTTTTTCCTTTTCACATTACAGTAAAACGCACAACAAAACCAGAGATGATTCAATCTGAGGTGCTGCTGTCTGATGGCCGTGTGTTTAGTCTTCCTCAGGGACAGTGATTCACTGGAAGCTAAACGCTGGAGAAATCAGATGATTCAGAGCGGACGGCGCTTCACCACACACAAGCGTCCGTTCTTGTAGCGTCCAGACTGACAAACTAGTGAACCGACCAAAACAAACGCAACGTCAGACGGGTTATTATAGCATGGGGGTGAATCAAACCTGAGGCTCCAGCAGGTTTGGGCTTGTTGGAGCCGTTGGAGCAGGCGGTGACGGGCTCACGAGGTCAGTTTGGAGTAGCTGGGAGGAGAGAAGCGCCGGCGCAGGTATTTGAGGATGTAGAGCGGCAGACAGCTGACCAGAGTGATGGCCGTCACCTTCCACACGAATGACAGGGTGGCGATGAAGTACACATCTGTCAGGGACACAAAACAACACACTGTTAAAGCACGGCTCCTCTGGGATGCTGTTCAACATCTGCTCAAGTTAGACTCGATTACACACGACTGCCAAGAGTTTCTCCATCTGGCAAGCTCTGATCTGATTGGATGGCTTTACGCAATTTCCGGGAATCAGAGAGGAGATTTTGATTAGTCATGTTTAGAAGATTTGGAACGGTTTGGAGTATTTGGAAAATGTCTGAATATGTCTGCAAGATTAGCATATCTTATGAAGATTATTATTATTATTATAATAAAACTACTTGATGAGTAAATGATGACAGAATTGTAGTTTTTGGGTAAACTATTCCTTTAAGTTTAAGTATTGGGTAAGATTAGGGATGTAGAATAAGGTATTAATATGTGCTTATTAATGTGCTTATAATATGCACTAATAAATGGCTAATATTCTAGTAAAAACTATTTAACTTAACTAAACAAAAATGTTACTTAATTTGTTGCAGCTAGTTGCCAAAGCAACATTTCTATTTTTTATGTAAGTTGATAATATGACTACAAATGAAGTTAAAATAAATTACAATAAAAATAATCAAACTAAAAGTAAATTACAAAAAATTACAATTTTGGGTCTGGGTAATTTTTTTATGTTTTTTTTTTTTAATCTCATGTTTATCAAGACTTCAATTATTTGATCAAAATACAGTAAAAACAGTGAAATATTATTACAATTTAAAACAACTGTTCTCTATTGTAAAATATTGTAGAATGTAATTTATTCCTGTGATCAAAACAGTATTTTCTGCATCATTACTCCAGTCTTCAGATCACATGATCCTTCAGAAATCTTCTAATATACTGATTTGCTGCTTGAGAAACTTTTATTACTATAATCAGTGTTGATTTTGCTGCTGGTATTTGTGATATTTCACATTGCTTCACATCCAAGCCGCACACTCATGTAATTGTTTCCCAGCAAGGCTTTTGTTCTATTCTTACATGAAATGTAAAACCCAGCTGAATAAGCCTTTGGCTCTTTTTTAAAGCTTTATTCCCAGAAATGCAGGGAACGACCCCAAGCCAGGGCCTGTGAAGGGCTCTCAGAGCACAGTCGGGTCAGACATGTAGTGTTTGTTTAGTGTGGTCAGGTGCCACACACCGCTGGACGCCTCATCAGCACCACTGAAAGAACACTTGTTCTGATGCTGTAAGACGGACACAAGTCATCTCCAGGATCATGGATCCATCATCCTCTCTGAAGCCGGTCCAAGAACCTATTCTCCAAGTGACGCTGGTGGGCAAAAGCAGACCGGTTGGGTTGAAGGTCTTGGATGCATTTTTAATGCAATTTTCTGACAAAAACATCTACTAAACGACTTAATCCAGTGTCTCCACACCTCTCTACCAATTAATTTCCATAATGTTTTTATTATTATTATTTACTTTTTTGGATAAAGATTAAACTGGATAAGGATTTTTTTAAGAATCTCATGTATATAGTAGATATAGATATAAAACATTAAAAAAAATTCTAAAATGAATACAAAAATATATTTTAATTAAATATTATATTCATTTAAATTAATTATTTTATATAAAGTGCTGCCACAAAAAAAGAAAAACAGTTTTCTAAAACAACTTAAATTTTACTAACAAATAAAGCAAGAGTATTATATATTTACATAACGATTATTATATTATTATTTTGCATATTGCTAAAAAGATTATTTATATATATATTTCATTTGCAAAAATTTAGTACATTTTTATATGCATTATTTAATTTAATTTATTTATTTTTTTAAGGGTTAAAGAAAATGTTACAACGAATATTTTTACAATTACAATTTAATATTATTGGTAAAATATTAAAATTAAGATTTTATTTTATTTTATAAAGAATATTTTTCTAATACAGTAGTTTACATTTTTCACATTTCTAATGTAACATTTATTATTTTATGAAAAAATATTACTAAATATTCTGGGACTTAAAACCAGACAAACAAAACAATTAAGCAGATCAATTTATATTATATAGTACCAATAACTAACTATTATTATTTAACCATAACTAAATAAAATAAATAACCAATTTAAATAATCAATAAATATATTACTTTGCATACTGCTCTATTTTATTTATTTTAAAGTTAGGTTGTCTCTGCAGGGATGCAGGAACTTTTGTTTTTTAACCAGTTCATTCAAAGGAATCATCGAAGTGAACTGATTCAATTTACTGATACCTTTACAAACACAGTGCATGTTGGAGTATCACCTCAGTTTGTAAACAAATGTGACAAAAACAGCGATGCTTGTTGAACAAGTAGCAGCTTGTTAATCTGCTCTATTATTAAAAACTGCTGAAAAAAACAAAAAAACACAATAACCTAAATATGTGAATCCTCGAATGCTTTTCCTTGTAAGAAAGTGAGAAGCGCTCTGATAAACACAGAGACCTTGGCCAGAGCAGCATCAGCGCAGCAGGAAGTGAGAGCAGGCTTGTGGTATTTCCCTCGGCTGCGCTCGGGCCGCTCTCGGACGGGACAGAAACGGCCACAGCCGCCCGCGCTGGAATGCTGCTGACTCAGCCAGATTCACACCGAACCCTCTCGGAGGAACACAGGAGTAGTTTTGTGGAACGCGGCCACATTCTTTACCTGCACACGTCCCAAAGTCTGACGTCAAGATCGTTCAATAACAACAGGATTTAATGACGATAATAGGATATAAAGCAGTCGCAAAAACCTTGAGCAGAAAGCATAGAAGAAATATATATAATGCCACTAAAATGACGAGAAGAGGACACGGGCAAGATTGAAAAAAATTAATAACAGCGTAAGAGCATTTCAGTAATGTGTTTGAAGCAAAACAAACTATACTTTCCTAACTGACTGATAACATTAATAACGGCAAAAAAATGTATGACTATTTTTCTGCATTATGTTTAAATTCACAATTACATTCCTTCTTAGAGAAAAATGGTATCTGTGAGGATCTCCAGTCAGGATTTAGACCGTATCATAGTAC
>JAUCMR010000038.1:2192355-2215972 GCA_032357425.1 Enteromius argenteus | reverse complement strand
TCTGATAACTTCAATTTCAATTTCTGTATATTTCTGCTGAAGGGCACAAGTAAATATGACATTTATTATAATGGGTTATGTGAAGATTGTTTTAAGTTTCAGATTGTTTCAGAAAGAACTACACATTGCAAATATGGCTAAAGACTTTCCTCGAAAGGAACTTTGGTGTAATGCAGACTCACCGATGAACTCGTGTAAGAAGACGAGGGATGCGATGTAGCAGGCCAGACTTAGGAGTTCAGCTACGATCATCAGCCAGTGCCACGTCTGCACGGTCAGCGCCACCATCAGCAGCTCCGTCAGGATCAGAGACGTGAACGAGATCGCCACGATGTGTACAAACTCCGACTCGAACAACAGCAGGGCCCCGTACATGATGATGCTGCCTGAAGAGACGGATAAACACACACATATTCAAGATGAGTGTGCGGTCATGCCATAAAACCTAAATCATTCCACCTTATTTGATAATCCTGTTTTTTCTAACATATTATTTTATGTATAAAAAAGCTCTGGGAATGTATAAAAAATACAAAATATTTCTGAGATGAGCATAAAAAATATTGTCTAGTGGGCAGATCAATTTACACTAAACATTACTACTTTACTAAAACTAGGATAGTTATATTTTAAAGTAATAAAAAATATATTTTTAATCATTTAAATTTTCACTTTTTTTATATATATATTCATTTACAAAAAAGTACTCTCAAAAAGATGTAGGCATTCACGACAGAAAAAAAGAAAAGACATTTATTATGGTTTTGATTAATTGCAATTTAGCATATTTAGAAGTACATATTTAGCAAATGATTCATTAAATTACATAACTCACTCAACCGGTGCACTGAAATATATAAAATATAAAGTATGCAATATAAAATGTCAAATATAAAATATGCAGTTTACATTATATGTATATATATATATATGTATGCCTATTTATGTATAAATACACAAGCGTGTATATATTTCTGAAAAATGTGTCATGTTTATAAATTACATATATTTATTTATAATATTAATTATATGACTATAATTTTAAATGCATTTATATAATATATACTGTGCACATAATAGATATACACAGAAGACACATATTACGCAAACAAAAACGGAATCATTTGACAGCACTAATATTAGTATTAGATTAGTATAGTATTCATTAGATTTATGTGTGCAGGTTATTATTGGAGTAAAGGACTGGGAATTTGGTTCTTTCAAGTTAAATAAAGAACTTTCGTCTATTCATTTTTAGCTGCAGATGTATGACAAAGGTCAAGATGAAAAGAAAACATTTGTCTCAGAACTGAGGATTCACTTTACGAGAGCACAGAAATTCCCTCAGATTGTCCTATCTGCCATCTCAGGAAGAGGAAGAACACTTCCATGGATTTAGCTGTTTTTGAGAGCTTCCTGTCCTGAAGTGTTATTGTGACCTTTGAGCTCGAACGCAAACACCAGCGAGACACTGAAAAATGTGATTGATGCATACATGAAATTCGCTCTATTTAAAGCACAAATGCAAACACGCTAAAGACCTGGAACCGAACCCAAAACACAAAGAGCAGAGTAAGCTGTGTTCGGGTGAGAGATGAGTAATGAGGGTCTAATGCAAACACAATCAGGGTGCCACGCTGAGAGATTTACACACAAAGACAGCTCAAACAGACCTTGTGGAAAACCTCCTCGTGTTGCTGGGCTATTGTAGCCGCACACACACACACAAAGATATTCAGCGCAGGCGAGCGAAAACACATGCGTGGGTTTGTTTGGATGAAACAACATTGAGCTGCTGTTTTCTTAAAGGGATAGTTCACCCAAAAATGAAAATGATCCTTTGAAGCATCCTAGGTGTATGTGACTTTCCTCTTTCAGGGACGTTTTATTATGAATACACACACGTTAGTTCACGTCTTCTGAAGTGTAATGGCTATCACCCATTTAAACCCATTCAAAGGCTTCCAGGGGTCTGGACAGTTTTTATTATAACTCCGATTGGATTCGTCTGAAAGAAGAAAGTCACATACACCTCGGATGCTTCAAAGGTGAGTAAAAGACAGGATCATTTTCATTTTTGGGTAAACCATCCCTTTAACATGCTCTGAATGGTTACAGTCACACTTCGTTCAGTGGCTAAAAAACCCTGTTATGCGCTTACCTTGGTAGATACTGATCAAGACCCATATTAAGAAGGTTTTGAACGAGAGAGGCCGTCCCTGAAAACAAACACAATTTATTTAAAAAAAAAAATCAACAGTTAAACAGTCTTAGGTTATTACTTTGATAGAGTCTGAGATACCTTTAGAAGATCTTTGTAAAGTTCAGGATATAACATGGCCACCTCAGACTTGACGTCTTTATCCAAAACCAGAGAAAAAACTGGGAACATGGTGTAGATAGTGGAGTATCTGTGAAGAACATCAGCAGAGAAATCATCATGATGCAATACAGTATATTATAATAGGCTAAGGCTGCATTTATTTAATCAAAAATACAGTAAAAACAGCAAAAACTTTCTATATTTAAAGTTCTGCAACTATTTTAATAGTTTAAAGACAAATGTAATAAAAAGTATAATAATGATGTTTTAAAATAATGTAAATATTTATTATTATCCAAGTGTGCGTGTATTTACATATATATACATACACATACATATAGCATGCATATGTATATTTTTATTCTTCAATTAATAGAAACTTCAAAAGAACATTTATTTAAAAAAACAAAAAACAAACACACACACACTTGTATAAACATTATGGATAGATCAATTTAATGCATGCTTGCTGACACACACACACACACACACACACACACAATCTTTCATGAAGAATGCATAAAATGTTTTATGCCATATGCCATTTAACCATCAATTTTCCACTCGAAACTACTGGATTACTGGATTAGGATTAAAAAAAATTGTTTGCAGTCACGGATATTAATTTGTAGCGAGCAAATACATAAATATATATATATATATATATATATATATATATATTGATTATAAACAGACTACAGAACTTTGCTGAGATTTTTCTTAACTTTTCCAGCACAGGAAAATTCTTTTCGAGCCAGTAATAGAAAACATCTTTAACTTTGACATTTATCAGTGAATAAAAGTAAAAGGCACCAAATGTTTTAAAATCTTAGACATTCTGCTGGCCTGTACAAGTTACAAGCATGTATTTCCTATGCAGAGAACGATGAAGTGACAGATCTAGATGGACATCTGTATTAGTGTGGGTCTTGATGGAGAGTTTCATCACTTTCCCCGAATCAGATGAGACCTAATCCTGTCCGTGTTAACCCCTTGTTGGTTTCAGACTTCACAAAGGCTTCTTTTGACGTGCATCAGCTCGGACGCTCTTCATGGAGCTCAGCAGCCGTGACTCTCGATGGAACAAAACCCTCAGCGATCCTCAAATGTCAGAGCTGTCTGAAACATGGCTGAAATGCCAGCGAGATTTCAGCGAGTGCAAATGAGTCATCAGCACTGGCACACTCACCCGATAATGAGGAAGCCTTGATAAAGTGGAACAGATGCAAAGTAGAAGACAGAGGAGAACACGGCCTGTGGAAACAGCAGCACACACATGAGACAGTCAAATTTTTATATATATATATATATATATATATATATATTTGCATTACCATATTAGCATGTCCAGAAACGTATAATATGTAATTATAATAACATAAATAGATATGTAATTATTGAAAAAAAAAAAAAAAAAAAAAAAAAACAGATTACCATAGTATCATGTCTTTAAAAATTACTATTGTAAATGTACTATTATCCGCATGTAAAAATTATGGTACTGCCATGGAGTTATATATTTTTTTAAATAATGTAATTAAAGTAATATAAATAAATGTGATATGCAATAAATCAATTAAATTATATATGCAATTAATCAATTAAAAATAAAGAAAAAATATTGCAGTATCAAATAATAGCATATGTAAAGTAAAATAAATAAATACATTTATTAAAATCAAATCATAAAATATCATGGCATCATAATAGAATTATATCTCATAAAACACAGAATTATGAATATGATGGTAATACCATAGCATACAACAACATGTCCAAAAATAAATAATATAAATAAATAAATATTACATGCAATTTTAAACAAATAAAATTAAATAAAATATTACAGTATTAGCATGGAACATGCCCAAAAATCTATAACAATACAAAATCTACGCTATGGTACATGTCCATACTTATACTATGGTATGTGCTCATAAAAAATTTTTATATTAGCAAGGTAGTTTTTTTTTATTTTTTAGTATGTTATAATAGTAAATCTATATAAATATGTACATTATTCACAAATATCCAAGGACCTAATCCAGTAAATATAAATAGTTGATTACTAAACACAGTATTATACTAACAATGTGTGTTATACCAGGGTAAATATGGTAGAGTTTTGTCTAATACAAGTGGTTGTTTTTTTTTAAACGTGAAGCCCTCATCGCTGCAGTGTGTTTATGAGCGGCTGCTGTGATTGATGGGCTAGCGGTGGATAATTACTGCAGCAGACACTACCTGCATGGTGCTGATGCAGAGACTCCGGTGGATGACAAACTGGCTGAGAGCGGCGGAGCGTTTGTAGCTGTTTCTGCCGTGGACCATGAGCAGTCTGCCCAAGTGCTTAAACTGAGTGATGGAGAAATCTGCAGCCAGAGATGCCTGCTTCCCTTCCTGCACACGCAGAGAAACAAACAAACAGCTCAGAGCGCTCACACACACCTTCTGGACCGCCAGCAACAATGTTTTCTAGATTAAGCCGGCCTATATTAAGCACGCTCGGATCACATAACCACATAACCACGTCAAGTCAATCGTGGCTTAAGCTGCGTTAGTCACCAATGACTCAATATCAATTACCCGTCTCATAATGTCTCATTTTGATGAGCTGGAAACCTTGCTCTGCCCACCACAACTGGGTCAAGTTGGCTTTGTAGTATTTTAGGTACATTTAGACTCATAAAACGTCTGACGTCTAAAATGTGTTTCTAAACTGGACGTCCACCTCAGAGTGGGATTCCTGAAATCAGACAATCCTGAAATAAACAATGTGGAGTCACTGAAGTTTGCCTTTTTTTTTTTTTTTTTTTAAATCATTGGTCATTAAAGCTAGGTTTCACATTCTTAGCTGCACTATTTATAATAAAATGATATGCATTAAAATGTAATATAATAAAATAATAAATGTAAACAAATAAAATAAAAATGTGATGTAAAAATGTGAAATATAGAAACTGCAGATAAATTAGTTGAAAACAATAATATTTCTGCTATTCAGAGGAATGGTTTCAGCTCAGAATATGAAAAACTATTATAATTAAATAATAAAAATAAAAATATAGTTATAAGTATTTATATACAATAAAATAAAACATAGATAAAACAAGATAAAATAAATGTAATGTAGTCGACCACATTAATATTTCTGATATTAATATAGACGTTTCCTCCTTAATCAGAACAGTTTGGAATATAAAAGTATTAAGTATTATGATAAATGTTTATTATGATTAAATGGCTGTTAAATATTATATATATATATATATTTTTTTTAATTAAATTAAATTAAATAAACCTGCATATAAATTAGTTGAACATATTGATCATTATGGTATTAAGATGGATAGCTCCTGTCTTGATAAATCTAAACAGCTACTACAAGTTTGAAATATAATAATTTTTAATAAGTCACAAAAAAAATAACCCTACTATATATATATATATATATATATATAAAATAATCAGTCGATACGATAATCAAACATAATGCATCCCTAAACCATATAATATAGCTTAACCATTTATATAAAACGACACAAAACAAAATAAAAATCTAAATTAGAAAAAAGCTGTAAGTAAACTAGTTGAAAACGTTATTCTTTCTGATATTAAAACAGATGGTTTTAATTAATCAACACAGCTATAAAAAAAACCTGTTAATAAACTAGTTAATTAACTAGATAACTACTATTAATAAACTAATAAACTCGTCAGTTTTGAATGCATGTGTAGACGCTGTATTATTTAAAATAACATGAATAAGTCTAATAACTTGTGTTCAGAAAATAACTAGAGTGAAATTTGATTGATCTCAGTTGTGGGAAGCTGTAGCCTGTAAATGTTTGAAGTGATTTTACACGAGAACTTTGCTGAGCTTTCAGTGTCATGTAATGTAAGAAATGTGAGATCTGTGTGTTTGACGCAAATGGACGGAAGCCTCCGGAAGCAGGCGGCAGTGTGTTTAACAGGACTGCTGCTCTGGGAAGCGGTAGCTCTTACTTTGCCCTCCACTCCCACGCCACAGTCTGCTTCCTGGATCATGCTGACATCATTTCCTCCGTCCCCTGAGAAAGAGAAAACAGCGAGTGATGAGCCAGAGACAGCTGGTGCCGTGACCCGGATTGAGACAAAGCAGTGTCATATTAGTATCACCGATATTTTTGTTTACTGTCATTTTTATTAGTTTTAAGTTAAAGGGGGTCATATGATGTTGCTTTAAAGAACATTATTTTGTGTATTTGGTGTATTGAAATGTGGTTTAAGGTGCAAAAAAACACATTATTTCGCACATACTGTACATTTTTGTTTCTCCTCTAAGGCCTGCATCCTGAAACAGGTCTATTTGTACAAAGCTCATTGTTCTAAAAAAGCGAGGTGTGCTCTGATCGGCCAGCAATGCAGTGCACTGTGATTGGCCGAATACTGAATAACGTGATGCTGCATCCCGGCGCTATCACACCAAAACAATAAAACACATTACAAACCAGCCATTTGTGGCATCCAGTGGAGACATAATTACTGATTGTTATGACTTACCTTCTCACTAACCTTCTCAAAACTCTCATTTGAATAGTATGTAGCAGGTTCTTTTAATAAGAAAACATAACTTACTTCAAAAGGAAAATAAATTTTATTGTATTTTAGTTAAAGGCACAATATGTAAGATTTTTGCAATAAAATATCCAAAAACCACTTGCATAGTGTTATATATTTCATGCAGTTGTGTACTTGCGTTATCTTAAAAGTTCTGTAGGATTTGTAAATTCAAAGAAATTCCAGATTTAAATAATGAACCGTCCCTGTTCATTGTCGCCTATCAATGAAGCAATTTCCTCGCTATCTTCTACTATACTATGGCAACACACGTGGAAAAATGCGGAAGTGGTCGTTATTTATTGTGCATTTTGATATCATGGATCACAATTACACTCACCACAATCTCAAAAAATGTAGATGTATACAAACTGAGGCAAGAAGATATTGGAACAATCAACAAAATAAAACGAGAATAAATATAGGCGTGGCGTTTTCGAAATGGAGAAAGCTTTGCGAAAACCTCAGACTGGACAGAGACTCCGCTCTTGCGCGTGATTTAATAGACGGGTAAGAAAAAATATATTACTCATTGTGCAAGTAATAGTCATGTACAGCTGGTTAGGTGATTAAACGGATATAAATGAGCTTTTCATCCATGAACATGGTTTGTGAAAACAACATCTCCCAATGTACCATGCTCCGTCATTGCGTCATCGAACTTTGCCTCTGTTATTGTTTTGAAAACGCGAACTCTAGTGGCGAAAACTTACATATTGTGCCTTTAACAATCGATTATTTTATTTCAAGTAAAAAAAATATAATAAAAAAAAATAATAATTAATGCCATGTCAGCATCTTAGGCTATTTTCATGGCAAAAACCATTTAAAAAACGCAAGTATCATGTCAGACTTTAAGACTAAACACGCAATGTAGTTACATAACTAAAAAAAAAATGTAAATATATATTGATGACCATATCAGTATATCGGTATCTGTACATATTTATGGTTTATTTTTTCATATGTCAGCAATAATCTGAATTGGATGACATTGAAAACCCTAAACCATGGATACTCAAATCTGGCTAACCAAAAAACAAAGACTGCAATAATTAAGTGATTTAGTAGCACAGGAAGGACACAGGAAGTGCACAGGGCTGAGAGGAAGTTGCATACTCACCCACGGCACAGGTGAGTTTTCCGGTGCGTTCCTGCAGCAGTCGAACGATCTGTGCTTTCTGTGTTGGAGCGCAGCGGCAGCAGACGACAGCCGGACACTGACACGCCAACTCCATAAACTCATACTCATAATACTTCAGACAGACCTGCAGCAATAACACAAACAGGACTGAGAGAACAGATCAATACTGAAGAAGAGAATGACACAAAACCTCTGTAAATAAAACCTGACCAAACTATTGATCAGACTGGTCATTTACTAAAAATGCAAACATCATGACGAGACACCTTCAAAAATAAATAAAGACATTAATAAAGGGAGAACATATAACACAAATTACACAAATTCAAGACAAATTATTCAAATTTTGGTAACATTTTACAATAAGGTTCATTAGTTAACATGAACTAAGAACGAACAATAATTCTGCAGCATTTATACATCTTAGTTAATGTTAATTTCAGCATTTATTAATGTATTATTAATATCACTTAATATCATTATTAATAAGTTCTGTTTGTTAACATTAGTTAAAGCACTGTGAACTAACATGAACAATAAACAACATTCTAGTGTAGTTTTTATTAATTACATCCAAAAAAAAAATTGTTTGCATAATATGTGTGTTATGTATATTTTTATGTATACTGTATGTAAATACACACACATACAGCATATATTTTAAAAATATCTACATGCATATAATTTATATAATTTCGTATTACATCTTAATATATTTAATATATAAATGTTGCATATTTTTCCTTAAATAAACACATGCATCTGTGTGTATTTATATATACATAATAAATATACACAGAACATACACATATCATGCAAACCAAAGGTTTTATCTTGGATACAAATAATCATTTGACAGCACAAATTTTTACCTCATTATAACAGTCATATTTTATACTAATATCTAAAATACAGATTTAGCAGTATTTAAAATGTTATATACTGTTACTTTCCGCTAACTGTGCTTTGCCTTCGTTCTATGTCATCTGCTGGAATGCCACTCTCTTGTGCCTAGAAATGATGGTTTATAAAGCTTTAAATATGGATACTTTTCTTAAACACATCTCTTCACTTCAGAAGGCCTTTATTAACCCCCTGGAGCTGTGTGATGCACTTTTTATGATGAATGGATGCACTTTATTGGGCTTAAAAACACCATTCACCACAATTACAAAGCTTGGAAGAGCCAGGACATATTTTAAATATATCCAGTTCTATTCATCTGAAAGAAGAAAGTTGTATATACCTACGATGGCTTTAGGGTGAGTAATTTTCATTTTTGGTGAACTATCCCTTTAAATTGATCAAAAGTCAGAGTAAAGACGAAAAATTGTTACATAAGAATCCTGTTCTATTGAATTTTCTATTCTGAATTTTTTTTTATGTAAAACATTAAATACTACTTAACATAACTGTGATTTTTGAAAATGAAGACTGGAGTAATGACACTGAAATGTCAGCTTTGATCACAGGAATAAATTACATTTTAAAATATATTCAAATGGAAAACTGTAATTTTAAATTGTAATAATATTTCACAATATTGCCTTTTTACTGTATTTTTGATCAAATAAATGCAGCATTGGTCCAAGTCCAGAGTCACAATATTTTTATATTTTATCGCAGTAAATAAATCACAATGCAATAGCACGTAACTGATTTCATGTTTTATTGGTGAATGTCTTAAATAGTGCGGCTCGAGTCTGTAATGGTGTTAGGGGTCTGGGCTCACGTTACCTCCAAAGAGTCCCCCGATATCACCAGCGCACAGTCGTGTTTCCTCCTGAAGGCGTTGAGCTCAAGGTGGGCTTCGCTTCGAGTGGTTACCTGCAACCCATCGGAGAGCTCAGCATCAGGACTGGTTTTTATCATACTAACACATGAGCAGCCACTCGGATAATGATCTCAGAGACACCAGCGGTGAACCACAGCAAGATCCTCAGACTGAGATATTAACGTCAGCTGTCAGTTGAGTGGCAGACCGTGCCAGATTCAACTAGCTATCTGCTCAACCGTCTAAACTGTGAGGTCTAAGCCGCCTGCTGTCTGCTAGTTTCACACAGGAAGTTCACTATAACTATCTGTTGTTTTTGTTTTTACAGATGGGCAGATATTTGGGCAGATGCTGCTTGCTCAAGACGTTAAAGGAGTAAACACGCTCACTCTTATTTTGCAGTGAAACCTATATGGCTTTCTTAACCTGTGAACCACTAGAAGAGATGTTAGTCAGAATTAGGGTTGGGCGATGTCGACCAATTTGGCATCGTACGATGTCTAATGTGAAACATCGCGATGGACGATGACATCGTCGTCGCTGTAGCCAGCGGGGGAGGGGGGGGTTTAGTTTTAACTAAAACACCAAGCCCCGCCCCACGACTGACAAAACAGTGTTCGCGCGAGCAGGTGAGAGAGGATTGAGCGCAGGAGCGCGAGGGTTTGATATGAGCTCGCGGCCCCGTTTCTTCGCATGTACATCTGTTTTCCTCTCGCGGAAATCATTTAACGCGCTCGCCAGCATCAGTGGTGTGCTCGCTTATTAATGGCATAGATTTGCCGCCATAGATTAAGTGTGTTTTTCGCGAGCTGGTTGCTGCTGCTGCGGCAGGGCAGAGCATCGCGATGTCTATCGGCCATCGGCTATCAACCCAACCCTAGTGAGAATGTTCAAGCTGCTCTTTTCCATATGAGAAACGCCACACAATATGGAGGTCAGTAAATGATTTTCAACTAACATATATATATATATATATATATATATAAACATTAACCAAAACCATTTTTGTATGCAAATATTTCTTAAGCAGCAAATCAGCATATTAGATTGATTTCGTAATGTAGCAAGTGACTATCCTTATAAAAAGGGGTGCTGAATCACTGATTCGCTAGATTTGTTCAATTGGCTGATACACTCAAAAATCTTTTTGAATGGATCACTGAATCACTGACTCAGAAGATTCATTCAAACGGCTATTAACTTGTTTGTTTAACTATATAAAATCAATATCACATTTGCAGTCATGCAGATACTTGGGGAAAAAGGCACTCTTGCTTTTGTGATATTGCTACATTATATCATATGATATAAAAATTCACACAGGGGCATTTTTTGCTCTCATTTTATGAATCGTAGGGACATATAACAGCATTCTCAAAGGCTACATTACAAACTATTCCTTTATAATTAATCTCAAAACATGAACCAATACCAATTTCAGACACATAAATCCATCTAAAACTCCTCGCCAACAGAAAGGATGTTTTCTAATTGGTGGCCGTTCACATAAGAGCAATTCATCTGTCAATTTCAAACACACCAGAGCTCAATCTGGATGCCATTTGTGTCCAGGAGGAAGTCAATCCAGATGCCGCTACGATCCGCAGGGAACGAGGTGCCTGTTTTTATGTTGTGCCAGCCATTGTCTTCTGTTTCCAGGAACCGCTGCAGCGAGGAAGATTCAACCTTCCTCAGAGCGGCCTATCTTTCTGTGGCAGCACGCCACATGGGAACTCCACAAGAGCTCATAGAGTCACGTTTCACAGAGAAAGGGCACAGGGAGGCTTCAGGAAGTTACTTTCCCTGTTTGGATCGAAGAAGGCTACTAAACATAATCAAGCTTTGGAGCTCAATTGTGTTGGAGACATTTGGGTGTGAGACGAGATTTATTGAGCTAGTACACTACTGTTCGAAAGTTGTTTATTTTTTTAGAGAAATTACTAGTTTTATTCATCAAGGACCCATTAAATGGGACAAAATTGGCAGTAAATATATTCATAATGTCGCAAAAGGTTTCTTTTACAAATAAATGCTGTTTGTTGAGCATAAACACATTTTTTGAACAGTAGTGCATATTTCTGCAGATTATGTCTCTATTATGGTCAAGGAGGTATATGATAATGGATATTGTTCCTATTCATTTCATCGGCAACCACTTGACCATCTTTGCACATGGGCTGTTGTTTCCAGATTTTTTTTCTCCCAAAATAACATCCCCAAACAATGTTTGTCTGATGGCACCAAAATAACAAGCACACTTTCCTCATTAAATGCCTCGAGAAAGAATAGGGCACCGTTAAAATATCTACAATAACATAATGAAAGATTTGCAACCCGAAAATAAGCATTGCTCATTTTTTCCTGCACAAATCCTAGAGTTTGTTTAAGGATCTAGAGCCTGTTTCTACGGGTCAGTGAGAAAATGGGAAATATTTTCTGGTGCAAGAGACCTTATTACTTAACCTCAGGGGGAAATAAATCATTACAGTAGAATAAGATATGACCTATTTAAAAATAATGGTCTAGAGAGGACTTACCGGCCTGAACACGTGGATGTCCTGATTGCGGGTCACTAGATGGGCGTTTTTGGCTGTGCAGGTTGCAGTCTCTAATTTGTCCCCGGTCAGCATCCAAACCTGGACAAACAACAGGTTTAGTTCAATCAGGCTTGACATTGATGTACCTAAGCGCTCATGTTAACACATCAACAAACAACTAATTTTAAAGGAGTATAGAGTAAGTAGAGTATACCGTACTTAGAAAAAACAGTGGTACAAAAGCTAAAAAGTATGTTTGTACCATATTCACCCTTAAATGGTAAACAGTATCTTAAAGGAATAGTTTATTTTTGGGCAAACTATTCCTTTAAAAGGCACCTTTTGAAAGATTCACTGATTCTCAGATTTGCTGTGTTGTAGAAATGCAACACTAGCGCCTTTTAGACATTTTAGTTTTCCAAATCAATTATGACGTTATAATGCATCGATAAATCCCATCTTTTCATTTTAATTTGTGTTTTTGTCCTAACTCAGCTTCAACCGGCATGAGCGTTGCATGTCAAGACATTTTGAGAAATGCTACTATTTTTGGCGCATTGTGCCGGTAGCTCCGCCCACAGTGAATTCTCATTGTCTGTGCATGTTTGTGCGTGCCGACACTGACTTTGATGCCAGCGTTGCGCAGTATCTCCAGAGTGGGTCTGACATCGGCCTGTAGCTGGTCCTCGACTCCAGTGAGACACAAGAGCTCCATCTCCATCTCCAGGCTCTCTATCACTGTGGCCACCTTCAGCGAACGATCGTGAACGCTCAGCTTGGCCTGGACGTAGCGAGCCTGCGTGTGAATGACGTTAGACACAACATAAGTAAAGTACATTAATGTTATTTACTTTACATATAGTTTAAGGGCAGGTGACAGACTGTGCATTAAAAGGTGGCAAAGATGCAGGAATTTCTTATTTTCAGTATCTGCAATTATTTCATAGAAAATATAGAACACAAATAATACTATTTAAATGATATCTTTAATATTTGCCATTTCTCACATTTTAGCAATTACACTGCATACAGAGAAAGTTTCCCATAAAATAATAAATAAAATGAATAATCAGATGTTCACAGTTAATGTGATTATTTTAAATCTTTATGTGCATAAAAATGTATATAAATATTATGCATAGAGTTTCTCTTTTT
This sequence comes from Enteromius argenteus, assembly GCA_032357425.1. Classification (NCBI taxonomy): domain Eukaryota; kingdom Metazoa; phylum Chordata; class Actinopteri; order Cypriniformes; family Cyprinidae; genus Enteromius; species Enteromius argenteus. The sequence continues at coordinate 2,202,440 of JAUCMR010000038.1, read as the reverse complement.
AGGAAATAAACAACATTTTGCAGGGGTTATTTTTGCATATGTACACACACTTGATTTATTAAAATATGTTTAATGCCAAATTAGATAAACATTTGTTGCATTAAATAAATGCATTAACGTCAATAAAAATAAAATAATAAAAATTCTTGTTATTATCAAAAAAATAATTAATAATAATAATAATCACCATCGTCATTATTGTTGTTATTGCTATATTACTGCTATAATTTAAAATGATAATAATTATTCTGATTTAATATAACAATAATTTTTATAATAATTATTATTATAATTGTTGTTCATGGTCAAATAAGTTATTACATATGTGCACTATATTTAAAGACAAATCTTAGCATATAAAAACAGAGAAAAACATGAAGTGTAAAAACACATTAAATTATAATTCATTTGTTTACATTTATTTCCAAATTAAACAACTCTGGGGTCAAGATCAGGGTCATAAAGCCCTGCTAATTTGAAAAATCCTCCCTGCTTTAGTCATTTCCATTCTACAAACATCTATGGATCCAACAGACACAACACATCGTTCATTACATTTGCTCATGTTTTTCCCCATCTGCTATATCTATGCATCAGGGTGATTAACTAAAATGCATGTAACTTTGACATCCAAACTGCTGTTTTTTTTGTTTTTTTTTTCATTTTAACTGAAACCAATCAGACACGTCAAATGAGAAAGCTCAGACCGCTAATACTCCAAATAATCAGTGTCAGAATCACACAGCCTTGCGTTGACCCCTCAAAGCGACGTGCCAGTCTGCTGAGTGAAGCCAGAGCGCAGTTTTCAAGGGCACGGCCCACAATCACAGCAAGATAAAGAGCAAACAATGTGTGCGCGAGTCACACAGGAACACACTCTCACTCGGTGACTCACACACTCGGTGAGTCACTGCCGCCCACCCGCTCACACACAATCACACACTTCAGCTCGGAGAGTGGGAACGTGGGCCTGGGAGAAGAAACAACTCTTTCTCTGTGCGTGTGGGCGGGGTAACTTTCGTTTTGGGGGTGTTCCCTGTGGAAAACATGTTACATTTCTTTCTGACAATTACTGTTGACGATGGATGGTTGCTAGGCAACCGCTTAATCCGGCTAAATATAGATCAGCACCTGGATATTGTCGTTATAAACAAGCAAAGGTCACCGTCTATACCAGCCGTTCTCACACCCTGAACATGCAGTACAAAATATGCCACGTATTAATCTCTTTAGGACAAAAATGCTAAATTATTCATATGACATAGGCTGAAAGGGAACATGGAGATATTAGCCAAATACTTGTTGTGCATAGTTATATTGCCAAGCAACTGTAATATAAAATAGCACCATAATAATCTGATTTCTGCTCGACTGGATTTATGGCCTGTGAGCGTCGAGAACAAAAGATGTATGAAGTGTTTTCTCATCAATAACATAACACGGTTTGTTGCATGTTAGTATTAAGTACTGTGTTTCGTGCTGCCCGTGACTTTTCCCATACTGTGGAAGTTTGGTTACCAATAACATCAACAGAAGAAAGAAACACATGCAGATGTGGAAGAAACTGAGGGTGAGTATACGACAGAATTTTCATTTTTGGGTGAACTATGCCATTATTATGCATTTAAAACAAACAAAGAAATCCATTTCCAATTAAGGCTGTCAATTTATAGTTTTTAATGATAAAAAAAGGGATCAAAATAATAAATAAATATTAATTAATTAATTAATTATTAGTCATTAATTATATTAACTAGCAAGAATGGGTCAAACTGATGAAAAGTGATGAGACTTACATTGCTAGAAAATATTTCTATTTTAAATACATTATTTATTCCCAATGTAAAAAAAATTAAGCAGCACAATGGTTTGCAACACCGATAATAAATCAGCATATTAGAATCATGTATCATTTAACACTGGAAGGATGGAGAAATGGCTGATAAAAAGTCAGAATTACACAATATTACACAAGCCACAATATTAACTCTTTTCTGTATTTTTGATCGAATAAACATTAAACTAAAACATTAAAAATCTTACAGATAACGTTGAATAACTGTATATATATATAATTTAAATGATAATTTTCTAATGTTACAAAACATATTTTTGTTTCTTGAGCAGCAAATCAGTATATTTCTGAAGGATCATGTGATGCTGAAGATTGAATTATGTTGAAAATTCAGCTTTCTTTCAAAAGCCAGACCCCAAACTTTTGAATGATCGTGTAAACTTATATTGCTGCTCACAGTAACTGCAGCATGATGACTATTCCACATCATTTTCTTTCCATGTTTTTTTAAGTCAAGTCTTTAAATTCTTCATATTAATGCATCAATCTATCAGCAATTATTCACCCCAGGATTTTGTTCCACAGCAAACTTTCTAATGACTAAGCGTTGGAAACCCACCTCAAAATCTTGGTATTGTTCTTCCGTTAGGGATTTTTTGGCCACCACTAGCACCCTCAAGCCTTCCCTGGCCATATTCCCACACTGATAAAGAGAAAACAAATTCCCAACATACAAGTCACGAAACTTCTTGGCATTAGCATGACGTCGATTAAAAAAAAAATATAAAAAATAAAATGTTGAAATTACCTCCTCCTCAAGCCAGTCATTGTACTGAACGATCCCAGCCATCACCACATCAGCACCCTTCATGTAAAACGTGATCTCTCCTGTGGATTCATCCTAGTAAACATGAGCACAATATATTTTATTTAGGGTTGTTAGCTAAACGTGTTAACTAATTTAATTAGTTATGAAAAAATAACGCGATTAAAATATTTAAACACCGTTAACGCACTGGCCCCGCCCCCAAATCTGCGCATCATCTCATATTTAACACAGCTGTTGACAAATAAGATGAAGGACAACTACAAATGCAGTTATGCCTTAAATTTTAAAATACTGGGGTAAAAATGGCCCTGCATGAGTTTTTGTCTCATTTATATCATATGATAACAAGCAGTGATACTTCTTTTATGTTCCATAGATTATGATAGGCCTGTGTAGCCTAAATGTTTATGTGTGCAATATATATGCTGAAGCAAATAAAATATTTCTGAAGCCACAACTTGTAATGTCTACATGATACTTTCTCATTTATTATTCAAAAATAATGATCATTTATGTATAGACACATACACTAAGGAACATGGCAGGATCAAGATCAATGATCCTCAAATGCACCGAGTGAAACAGGAAGAGGTCCCAGGTAAGCAGGACAGCTTGTGCTGGTTTTTCCAAGCATTCATTTTGGGTTTCCTTGATCGTCCTTGAAGGTGTTTTAAAAGGATTCTGCAGAGGAAACCAGGTTTAGCTGGTGGTTTCCTCAAACACTGATACAGGCTTCGGTCCAGACCAACAACAATAGCAGCGAGCTTGTGCGGGGAGAGTTAGTCATCAAGCCCAGGGCAGGGTCACAACTTTCTCAGATAACACTCAGTCTAGTCACATCATCTTTGGGCTGATCTTCAAGTATTGCATTGTTTAAAAGGGTAAAGCGCAAACTAGATATTCACAATTTCTCGCTTGTGCTAAACTCAGAGACCTACCTCAAAGATATAATATTCTGGGCATAATTTTATAGTTTATTATTTTCCAAAAATTGGAAGTAAAGCACCGCTGTGGACCATGTCTCCAGAACAAGCCTCATGAATTGAGGCGTCATTGATGTCTAAAGCATACACGATGCAAACACAAAAAGACAGAACAGATGAATTGCAAAAAAACTGACAAAAAGACCTGAAGGTTAGAATTTTGCACTTACAAAGTTAAAGCTGTTACAGGTATATTGTCAGTTTTTTACTTTTTTGTCTGTTTTTAACTTTTACCCATTACTGGGTTTATGGGGTGTGCACAATATTTTTGTATTTTTAACAAAACCTAAAAGTTGCAGAACAAGTTACATTCCTAAGTTTAATACCTTTTTTATGTATAAAATATAATTGTTTTATATTATTCACAATATAGAGTTTTTAAAATAATTTGTACTGCTTTATTTTGTAGTTCAATAATAATTTAATAATAATATATAAGTGAAATACATAAATAATATTTTGAAATATAAATACAAATAAATATTTTTTTAAAAGATAAAAGAAAGTAGTAATGCGTGTGTGTGTGTAATATAACTATATTTGATTATTTTGGGGAAAAAATAATGTGTTTTATGTTTATTTAATATTGGTTTGTTTGTTTTTTTTACTTAAAAAATATTTAAATTCAGAAATTGAAAACATTCATAACATAAGAATTAAAAAGAAAATAATTTACACAAATATAGTATGTTAACAAATGTTTATTTTAAAGGTGATTAATCATGATTAACCGTTTTGCAGCCCTAGTTCATTAATTAATGCAATTAAATTAAAATGCTAAAAACGCTGTCCACCATTATCAATCAATAATTGTCCTCTTGTGTGACAAATGATTTTTTTTAAAGCACAATTGTGTAGTTTGTCAATTAATGAGGTTAATCTACAAGCAATTAAACAAAAATACATAAAAAAAGTAAACTGTTATTTGCCATTTCTTTAACTATTTGTTAAATTTACTATCAATTTCTGTGAAAATTCAAATTCTAAATCCAATATGTTTTTTTAAATATAGCCATTTAACATTAAAAAACACACCTATCATAATAAATGCAGTACTGAAAATTTCCTGTTTTAATATACGCTTTTTATATAATCTCAGACAGCTCATTTTTTAAGTTAATGGAGACATTTGTGTTTGTGTGTCTGGATGCGGTACTCACTCGCACTATGATGCCCATGCGCTTGCTCTCGTAGGTAAAGGGGAAGATCTGCAGGATGGTGAAGTTCAGTATTTGTCCACTAGGTGTCCTCAGCTGCATTGAAGACTGATCTCTACCGACCAGCGTCAGACCGACGCTCTCCGTCCACTGAACCAGAGACACCTAGTGCATAAGAGAGAGACAGAACCAAGGAGAAATCACTTTATATAAATAAAATCACGGTGCATTTGCAAACCTGAGTTTCATGAAACAAACATCATAAACAGGAAGCAATCAGCCTGGCTTCTTCTCTAAGCAAATTAATTAAACGTGCCACATACTGTTTTCTTAAACAAAAAACAAACTGCATATCCAACGCAGAACTATTGCGTTTTACATCTCGATTCATTTCCTGCAACTGTTTTTGGATGTGTGGCGCTGAAAACGCAAGTATGCAATGGGCCACCAATTATAAGCGTGTTCTCTTCTGGGAACGTGAAGATAAAGGCAGACCAGATGCCATCCATTAGTGTGACGCTGAAGGGGGGTATTTCTGGGAGGCAGAAGTTATTGCCCAATAACTTCCAGACCAAGGGTTACAGAGAGATCAAAAAAAACGATTTCTTATGCCCTCCCTGAGTAGCTGCTAATAACGTATCTCACAGTACACAGTATCCAGATGCCCAAACACAGCCCTCGCTGTTCCAAACCAACAAATGAGGCTTGTCCAAACTATGTGTAGAAAAACTGATGATGCCAATTTAAAAGTATTTTGAAGGGTTTGTGTGTGTGCGTGTGCGTCCAGACCTATTAATTCATTTTTTAAAATTCAATTTGTAGAAAATATTTTAATTTAAAAAATTATTTTAATTTAATTTAATTCATTAATAATTGATTATGCCCGTTTTATTTTTAAACAATATTTCTTTCTTTCTCAAAAATTTATTTTAGGATATGTATGTGCTTTACTTATGTATGCTTTCTATTTTTGAATTAATACAACTTTAATCTATTTTTCCAAAAATCTACTTTTAAGTAAAAAAGCCCGAAGCACAACGGCGCTGAATGTTGGCGCATTGCCCACAAGGCTATCGGCGCCGACGTATTTACTTTTTTTACATATTACAGTACAATTTATTTATTTAGCAATATTATGAATGTTTTTCCTTTCTGAATTTAAATTAAATGAAGAACATGACAGGAAAACCATAAAACAAGAAACAACATCACAGAGACAACTGTGGTCCCTTATGATTTTTTTTTTTTTATGAAATTTTAACAAAACTTTAATTGAGGTGATGAATGAATATTACATATTACAGTTAAATTAAATAAATAAAAATGGTGAAAAATAAATAAATAAAAATACAAATATATATATATATATATATATATATATATATATAGATAGATAGATAGATAGATATAAAATCACACCCTTTAATATCAGTTCAAAAAGCATGGTGGGAGAAGCAACAGTGGTCTGTAAAACAATACCAGATCAGTGCGTCATATCTTTCCGTCAAACGTGGAGGATCTGCAGCAGAACATGTATGTGTGTTTAGTCAGCGTCTCTGTGAAGGCACATACAGTCAGTGTGACGGCATGCAGTGGTTAAAACCAAACCAGTAATGATGCGATTGGTGCCTACGTAACCACAGCATGGGTCAATTGATCACTGTATGCGTCACTCGCTCCTGGCCCGACTGATCTGGGGTTGGTGCCCAGAAATGATCGAAAATGAGACAGCACATCTGCAGAAGTGATCGGCTGCAGAAGAGAATATGCCAAACGCTCGACTCATCATTCGGGAATAATCTGATACCTGGCCAGGGGACGATGAAGTATGTGGCGACTCACTAACGATTAATTTAAAGTGAAATTAAGGATAGACTGAGTAAGCTAAGAGTGACACAGCACATTTCTTTTTTAAATCAGAAAGCCAAATGGAGGATATAGACTTTAGTCAGAGTAGGCGATATTAATAATTCGGCAAAAATGAAAATGAGGCAGCACCGGACAAAAGAACAGGCCGTTTATAACCATTTAATTCAGCAATTTACTTCATGTTTTTGCAAATTTGTGTCTGTGTAAATTATTGGAATAGAACGTCACAAGAATTTTTTCTAAATATTTCTAACATTTCCATCTTGTACTTGTGATATTTATTTTACGTATCATTCGAATATTCATGTATTTATCTAATTTAATTGCTTATGTTTTATGAATTTGTATGGAAAAAATTCTAATGTTAATTTATTTTTACATTTGTGTGCTTACATAATTTAGATAAAAAATTATAAATAAAATAAATTATATTTAAATATATTTATTGCTGACAAAAAATTATCTACTCATGTTTTATAAATGTTTTTTACAAAGTTATAGTTTTTTTATTATGCAAATGTTTATGTATTTATTTATGCAATTAAAATTCTCATGTTTCACGAGTATTAAGTATGGAAATAAAAAAAAATATTTAAATTGCACTGAATCGATTTAGTGACATAAAAGACTTTAATAATGTTACAAAACATTTCTATTTTAAAAAATGCTGTCAATTTTTTTCAGAATTCTTACAAAAATATGATTTAAATATTTTTATTTTAAAATGAATGCATTTAATATATTTATTTAAATTAACGTATTGGTTTAAAATATGCATTTGTTCTGAAACTAGCATCATTTATAAATAAACATTTATACATTGACTTAAGAATGAATGGGCAGTATGATCATGAATAAGACTGTGGTACCTCATCTGGACTGGAGGCCTGGTAAACCCTGCATGTGTCTTCATAGTGCATCTCAGCTTCGGCCTGATCCGTCACACCGTTGGACTCGTATACCGGGGTCACATTGTGCACCAGTGCGATAGCCTTCACCGCCTCGTGCACTCGACTGCTGATGGTCTTCCTCACTTTAGTGGCGCCCGGTGCTCGAGAGGCCTGCAGGTCTTGAGGAGGCTGTGGAGATCAGATTCAACATGACTATCACCTTTAAGCTAGCAGTTATGATGACTTACTTGTTAAATGTAACAGTTAAATCTCTTACTTAGTGACTGAAACCATTCTTAGTCATTTCATAATTACACCATAGTCTTTTGCCATTTAGAGAATATCACAACACAGCGCATACGCAAGCTTTAATGTATTGGACGTAATCAGCCTTGTTTGCATCCAGGTGAAATCATGCGCATGTGCGTAATCTGTGGCTGTTTACATTCAGGGGGTAAGCGTACGCATGCGTTGTGATACTCTCTAAACTGTCGGAAGACATAAGTCACAGGAGAAGAATGGTTGAGTAAACAATGTTATATTTGTTTTCTTTGCACAAAAAAAGTATTCTACTAGCATCGCAAAACTGAAGCTGAGCTGATGTCACATCCTGTTTTACTGATGTTTTTACTACGTTTCTGGATCTGGGATCATTTCAGTTGTGTTGCCGTCTATGGAAGATGAACGAAGATCTTATGGGTTTGGACGACATGAGGGTGAGTAATTAATGACACGACTTTCGTTTTTGGGTGAACTAACCCTTTAACTAATACTTTTAGCTACTGAGTAAAATTTGAGTCAACAGAGCGATTTCTCTCAACACATCCCCTTGGACTATCTTTTTTTCCTACAAAGCTTGTTGCAGTGCACTCTGGGAGTGATTTCTCCACAAAGGATACATGCAATGCCAAATTTTTCTGAAATAAGGAATCCCAAACCCATGTCCAAAAAAAAAAAAATCAATTTCTTCACGCACTATTTTAATGTAAAGACACACATAGTGCACATATAAAGATGCACTCTCATTATTTTGACTGTTTATGGCCAGATTTGAAACTAAAGGAGCACTTAAGGCTGACAAAATGATCAAAATATCCATGTCTCTGATTGCTAATAAACCGCCCCTTGCTAATATCCTGAAAAAGAACTCATAAACGCTCCCAGATGTGTTACATATATGAACAATTACCTTCAGCAGCGCGCTACTATTTATAGAGCGCACATTTCCGAGGGCTAATGACAGAGTTTGTAAGTTCGTATATAAGCTATTGAGAGGCCGGAGTACCACTAACCCCGGTTTCCTGCCTCAGTGACCTCTGGTGTCAAATGGACAAAACATATCAGTGAGAGGTGAAAGGGACTCAATTTTACAAGGACTTCACTCTGTTTGCTGGACAAAAACTCAACAATTGTGGTTTGTGAAGGCTTTTTTAAACAGGAAGGTAATACAGTGATGGCCTGCATCCCTATCAGCATATTAAAGGTGGGTGGTATGACCAAAATCATACATCACAGATAAACCCAATCTACCTCATTTATATGATATATTTATGCATTTAGCAGATGCATTTATCTAAAGCATTTTACATTGCATTCAAGCTACACATTAGATCAGTCCCTCCAGCATTCCCTGGGATTAGAACCTATGACCTTGGTGCTGTTAAAGCCATGTAAAATACAGTTATATTTAGGGTTCAAATTTTGGATTAAATTTCATTATTTCTCATTAGGATTTTTTTGCTTGTTTTTGTAGCACTGCACACTTATGCCAACATTATGAGATATGAGACATTGGCCCCCTTGGTAAATCTGAGCAAAGGTGGCTGTGAAAATAAATCTGCATTATTTATCCTTTTGAACTTTCATTCAAAAAATTCACACAATTCTAACCTATCATTGAAGTTAAACAATTGAAAATGGGGAGAAAATCTCATTGTGAAATAAATGTTTTTCTCCAATACATGTTGGCCACAATTATTGGCACCCCTAGAATTTTTTATGAGTAAAATATCTCTGAAGTATATTCCCATTCATATTCACAATTCTGAGCACTCCAGGGTGATTATGAACATGAAAATATTCAGCCCTGGCTTCCTGTTTCACAGAAATATATATAGGAGGGAAAACAAAACCCCAAATCCCTCAATCATCATCTGCAAAGATAATTGAGCTTCACCAATTAGTGAAGTGGCTTTAAGAAAAGAGCTAGAGCAGTAAAAAATGACCATTTCCACCATCAGGGAAATAATTAAGAATTTCCAATCAACATACAATGTTAGGAAACTGCCTGGTAGAGGATGTGTGTCTCTATCACCCTAATATACGGCGAGGTGTAGAGTTTGAGTGGCTAAAGACTCTTCAAGGACCACAGCTGGAGGATTGCAGAAAATATAGTCTCAGGGTCAGAAAACCTTTAAAAAAATAGTCCAACAGCCCCAACATCAGCACATGGCGTTGTTCAGGAGGGTTTAAGAAAAATTCTCCTCGCTCATCCAAAAATAATCTCCAGCATGTTCAGTTGTCAGACAGGACTGGAACTACAAATGGGACTGGCTTCTATGA
>JAUCMR010000038.1:2155501-2185500 GCA_032357425.1 Enteromius argenteus | reverse complement strand
AATACATACACACATGCATATATATATATATATATATATATATATATATTTTTTTTTTTTTTTATATATATATGTTACATTTATATATTAAATATATTTATAGAAATGTTTTATTTATATTAATATAAACATGTATATATTGTCAAGATATGTGTGTGTATTTATAAATACATAATAGATATATTATACACAGTACACAAACATATATTATTCAAAGAAAAACTTTTATTTTTGATGTGATTAATCGTTTGACAGCACTAATATATATATATATATATTATCACTTGTTTGAGAGTCCTTCCCTGTAATTGTAAACTAGCTGAAGATCAGATTTAACGGTGTGATGAATTTATGCAAAAATCCAAGTAAACATTTAATAAAAAGGAATCATGGACTCACAGCAGCGGTAGGGAGTCTCTGTGTACAGGCCACAGGGAGGCGCAGTTTCCAATCAGTTTCTCCATCCAACTGATCAGTCCTCAGAAAACAGGAGCCTTTATGATGAAAAACAGGGGGAAAAAGTCTAAATATACATTGAAAAATTTAGGCTACAAAAAAAGCCAATTAGATATCCCTAAACATTGTTTATGAAAACATTTTAAACAGAACATTTTATTGTGAAGTCTTTCTGGTGAACTCCAGAGGGCAGCGTGACTCAAAAAGACATGTTTATGTTTTACTGAATCGCTTATTTAGTAGCTTTACCCACCACATGCAGTGTCTCAACTGATCAAATGTGTTTGCCAGCCAATCTGAACTGCAAGTCATGCAAACAACTCCAGTAAGCCTAAAGCTAGTGCTGCCATTAGAGCGTGTCACCCTCCCAGCCCCCACTCATTTAAAGATATGCCGCTCTGCCATTCAACCCTGGACTCTTAATAATTGCCTAATGGTGTCCATCTGCGGGTCAGATAACAATGCTTCCCTTCCCGTAACACTAACACATCAAGCACTACTGGCAACTTCCATCTCCCCAGAAAGGAAATCTCTGCCAGGCGGAATTCCAGCACTGAAAAAAAGTTCATCCAATCTATTTAGACCAATCAGTAGCCACTCATTTGTCCAAAACCTCAAAAACGAGACTAAAAAGTTGTGTATGAGAGTTTTTATTTTATTTGATATAAAACTCGATTTGCCTATTCAGATGAATCATTGTCTTTTTTCATTCCTGATGGTACTTTAAATTTGTTTCCAGTGTCTCATCTTTAAATTTTTAGCTACTTTGCATGCCTTGATTTTCCTTCTGGCTACCTTGAAATTTGAAAGACAAAAAGACCAAGATGGCACCCATCTCAACACACTGCTACTGTGAGTTGAACAGATTCATCAGTGTGAAATGAATAAAAAAACAGGCGCAGATACTTTAGTTCTGTGATCAAGGTAAATGTTGTAAAGTGATGAAAGTATAAAACACCATAATCTAAATTATAGTCTAAAACTATAAAGATATTAATTTTTTTTAAATGGTAAGTAATAGCTTTTTTGCTATATAAATAAAAAACTACAAATTACATAAATATAAAAATAAATACAGATAATATAAATATTATTGTTTTTATTGTCTTTAATTTCTTTTAGTCTAAAACGAAAAATAAAGATGAAACTAGAAACTTGTAATTATAATGGGGCTTTTTTTTTACTATATTAATATAGTTATAAATAAATATGTAAATAAATACTTACAAATTATATAAATATAAAAATATTCTGTATGTTAAGTTTGCTTGTGGTTGTCTTTTTTGTTTTGCTTTTTAAGCTTACTTTTTTATTTAACCTTACTTTTAATTCTAAAAATTTAATTTAATTTTAGAAAGCAGTAAGTAATAACTATATAAATATAAAACAAGATTATATATATATTTTTAATTCTAAAACTAAAAATAAAGATAAAATTCTATTTTAGAAACAAGTAAGTAATAACTATGGGTCCTTTTTTACTAATATATATATTTTAACAATAAAAATATAATATAAAAAAAAAATATATATAAATATATGTTCTGTCCGTAAAGTTTGTTTGTGGTTTGTGGTATTGTTTTGTTTATGAAGTTTCCTAAAACTTGAAGTATTGCTGAAATGAAACGTACACATCATATGCGATCATCAAATGTTTTTTAAGCAAGCGTGAACAGGACACTGGAAACTGGCACGTCTGGTCACGCTAATCTAAAGCAGTCAGTGTTTTAAAGTGAATTTCAAAAATCACAATGCATGCCATCTTTCTGGACAATTTCAGCGTAGATCATTAAATGTCTGAGGTTCAGGCTAATCCCTCCATCTACATGCAGTTGGCCTTGCGGCCATGTCATTTCCCCTGCCCTTTTGTTTGGGAAATTTGGATGAATGACCGACAGATGTTTACCATTTCTTTCAGAGGTCCTTAGGAAGATCATGTCAGCAGGAACACGCTGGTTCTATAAAGGGAGAGATAGGGATTGAAGGAGAAGAAAAAGAGAAAAACAAGGTAAAAGATAAAAAGTAAAGGCGCAGACTCAAGCATGTCGTCAGCAGCAGTCACCTTGGTTTAGCTGTATGAGTTCAGCTTGGCTTTAATCTACTCAATTACCAGTATTGGGCTGGTTTTAAGAGTACGGCCTGCAGCAAATCACTGGGTGGTGCCCCGTGGCAGCTCTGACCGCCCGTTCCACCCGGCCTGACCCTAGCTTCACTCCCAGTTCTGTTTGTAGTTATTAGAAGATGAATTTGCCACGCTATTAAACTCGGCAGATGTTTCAAAACATCTCCAACGTGGGACACGCTTTTAATCAATTAGGCTTTTACTATATGTAACCCATAACCTGCATGCAAGCTCCAAATATTAAACCCAATTGGATTTTCCACAGATTAAGGGTTAGAAGATCAAATATATTACACTGAAGGTGAAATGCAACCAGAAAGCTGCTGACATAATTCATTTATCGAGTCTGAATAAATTAAATGCTACAAAATCTGTGACAATTCAGCCCTCAAAATTAAAAATTAAAAATATATTTTTAGCAATGTTTATGACAATCAAGAACATTTATCTCCTTATTTTCATTAGCATAATGAACACATTAGTTTGATTTACGTATTTCTTTTATTATTTTGTGTTAATATAGTATATAATATAGTAAACAAGCATTAAGAAGCTAATTTGAAATATGTATAACAAAATAAATTCTACATTTTGTTTATATTAGAATTTACATATTTTTAAAAGTCGTATTTTTGTAAGATAGTAAAAATACTGCATTAATAACAGTATAATAACAGTAATATTCATTCATTATATATATAAAAATACTGAAGATAATGAATTTTTGTTTTACATTCATGACAGTTAAGCACATTGTCCACCCACTTTTCATTACAAGCAAGTTTAATTTAAGTATTTTTTAATATATTGTTTAAACGTAATACTGTAAACAAAATACTGTATTAAAAGCAATAGAAACCTGATTTGAAATATATGAATAACAAAATAAATTCTAAATGCAAAGAGACGTTAATGAGAATTTGGTGAGGAAAACAGTAAAATAATGCTCTAATGCATTTTCCTCATGCAAAACATGCAAATACTATTACGATTTAAGAAATAATAATACGTTTAAGTTCTGAAAAGAACGTAAGCTGGACATGCTTTCATTAAATTCACACATGAGGTTGCCTAATAATAAAGTTTGTTACAGTGCTTTTTTTTAACAAAACCAGATTGAGGGCAGCATGTGTGAGCCGTCTTTCTGTGTAAAATCAACATTTTTAAGAAAGTTAGCCTGGTGGGTAATTGGAGACTGCAGACGCGTATCAAATTTCATGTTCTCAGACTTCGCAGGGGGAAACCAACAGTGCAATTCGCTTACAATAGGCTTCAGTCTACACTGCAAAAAGGCAACAGTTGAACAAAAGGCAACACTAAATACCAGAGTGGAATTAGGCAGGATTACTAATAACCAACCACTGGCCTCGGGTCACATGTTTCAGTCATTCAAAATGATTGACAGCTCTTTTCAGCATTAAATGCTCATAGACCTTTTTTCATCCACTGGTTACTTCAATAAATAAAGAAACACAATCTAAATATTCTACGTTGAAGTTTTAAATCTATAACAAAACTAAGCTCTAGTGTGTGAAGACCTTACATTTTCATTTCGAAAATGCACATGCAAGCACAATCTTGATTTTACTTACGCATATAAAGCTTGTTATGTCTTACCGCCCCACCGAGGGGTCAAATTGCCCTAATCTCAGGGGAAGGTAAACAGCTAAAGCATTGAGAGCTATTAGATGCCATTTGTCAGAAGATCTCAATTCCTAACAAAGAGTGAGCTGATTAGCAAACCAACCTTTTCAACAATGATAAGATCTCCAACCTGGATGCCACTACTTTTCACCTTCACGGTTCCTGCGGAGAGAGATAAAGAGAAAATCAGACTGATGCGCTTAAAAAAAAAAGTTGACATTTGGGTGAAATAAGGGTGAAATCATTTTTGCAATATTCACTTGAAAACTGAGGTGTTTAGGCTCAGATAAATGAGGCCTATGATCAATCAGAAAAATAAATACAAATCCTGTGCAAATAAATGAAGCTGATACAAAGATTCGATAATAATTTAGCTTAATAAGAAATTGTAGGTCAGTCATTTTTGACAAGAAACATCAATTTAATAAGATTAAAAATAATAATAATATATACAAAAATTAAAAAAAAAAAAAACTTCCACAGATTCCGCAACTTTAAGATCTAGACACATCTACAAAAGCATAATTCTAAAAAGAAATTCCCTGATATTTCCAGGATTTCCCTGACTTTGTTCAATCCTCTTGCATTGTGCGTTCAAAAAGGTTTATAATCCCCCAATAAACAAAAACTTGCATAATAGGAACCAATGTAATTATAAAAGCATCTGTCAGAGGTTTTACCGGTTGTCCTAAATCTGCATATTCCATGATAAAACCACCAGTAAAGACTAACATATTTAAGCCTTCTTTAAGTCCCCTTTCAGATGGCTCAAAAGCTCTGAGTGCATATGAGATTTCCATTTGTTTTTAGACAATACCCTCCTATGCAGCTTTACAAGAGTGCTGTGAGAACCATCTCTCATTCCATTGAAAATGCACAGCTAAAATTGTTTGGAAAAGGTCAGGGACCTTTGACCCCTGTGGAGACCTTTACCAATGCATATGTAAGACATTAGCACAAATGTATATGTGCATTCTTTTTAGAATCAAAGGACACTTTTATTGCACTTAGGTCAGTTGCAGATTTGTTTTATTCAAACGGACAATTAAATCAGCCTTGGTTATATTGGGTTTTGATGAATTATTCCTTCAATGAAGCTTATATTTTATGGTTTAAACCGTTCCCCTACAGGTTGTTCACTTGGTATCGTCCCCTTAAAATTTCGAACTTCCAGAAAGCAGGAAAAATTGGTGTTCTGCTCCGGAAGGTGTGACCTGCGACCATAAATCCCACACCCACCTTTAATGGTGTGAGTCTATTAAAAAAACGAGTCGAGGGCCAGTTTAAATATGATGAACTTTGATGTTTTTCATCCCTGTTGGTCTGGGCAGGGCAATCACAAGCCCTCCCAAGTAGCCAAATGCCTCAGCTTGGTTCTATGAGCCTTATATGGAGGCCATTACTGCCGAGCACACATACACCGGGTTTATGAGAGAAGAGAGCCTGCCAGATCAAAGGAAGGCATGTGATGGAAACGACAGGAGGTTCTCTCCGTTTTTTATTGTCAGACGCTTTTCATCCCCCGGTATATGATACAATTTACATCCCGACCTCAATTTAAAGACAAACAGCAGTCTGTTTTATGGCTGATGCATCTGCGTGCCTTATATGAATACAAAAGGCAGTGTAGCATTGTTGCTGATTTTGACATTTTTTTTATTTCTATTTTGTGGACATAGCAATTACATGGAAGAAGTTTTCAAACAACTTCTTCAGACCCATGTTTTCCCTATTTGGTGTTATTGTACATTTCGTATATAGCCAAAAACTAGGATTTTTGTCAACTTTTTTCATTTAGCAAAGGATTTGTGTTTCTTTTTAGAAGCAGCGTAAAAAAAAAAAAAGCATTATTTGTAGAAAATTTTGGCAATATTAACTCAAAAACTGAGCATAAGCTTAGATCAATGAGGCCTATGACTGACCAGTTCAAAAAACAAATACAAAACCTTTGCTAAATGAAAGCAAATAAGTTTACAAAGAGTCTAATTCTGAGATTTAACAATAATAAAGCCAACAAGAAAATTATAATCAAGTATCTATAGGCCTGTTGTTATTGACCAGGAATTGCACATGTATATCATAAAAATATACATATTTAGGCTATAATATATATTAACATTCAGTGTAAAAATATTTATGTAAAAATTCAAACAACATGCTTATTCTGCCTTGTATACATATACATATATATATATATAAAGGAATGAGGGAGCATATTACATTTTACTGTGTTTTAAATTAGTAAAAAAAATTCTTACTGACAAATGGGTAAAACCTATGATAGTGGTAAATTTAAAGAAATGTAAAATTACAACTAATTAGTATTTAAGGTATATGTAATTAGTCTTTTAATATGTAATAAATTGATTTTTGTTGTAAATATGCCTGACAAAACTGTTACACTGAATGACATTTTAGTGGCTGTTTTCTGTTAATCAGGGAAAAATGGATCATATTTATTTTTTGCTCAGAAAAACAAAATTGCAATTCAATTAAACAGAAGCCTTTTACATTTTGGGAGGGGGGGAGGAACAACAACAGTTTAAAGCAGTCTTACACATAGTCTTTGACCCATGTATAAAATGGGAATGTTGTTATAACCTCAATTTACACACACACAAAAAAAAAGCTAAAAAACTCTAAAAGACATCAACATATCTTGCAATATTGTAAAAGTGAGCAAATGCTTTGTAATTCCATTTATGACACACACGTAATGTGTAAAGTAATATCTACGGCAGACATAAAACCAAAAAAAAACAAAACTAAGACACTACAAAAATAACAATCTGTATCTTGAATTAAATGCACACTGCTAGACTTTCACGAAAACACTGACATGTATGAGAACAGCCTTAAAACGTACATCTAGAGCAAAAACAGAAAAATAATAATAATGTTAAAAATAATGACTGATTGCTCATTGCAAACATCTGCAACATGCGTTTAGTGCCTAGATTACAATTTCATGTGCACTGAATCAACCTAAAAACATTTAAGTCTACAACAAACAACAAGAAAAAGTGATCGCTAATTACAAGGCATTTCCCTAACAAATCACTGCATAGGAAATCAACATTCAAATCTACGCCAAACTGTAAAACGGGAACATTAAAAATATACAAAACCAGCAAATAACTCTCCCGCTGATTGCTTACTTCGCAACATTTACAACACACATTTACCTAACAAATCAAGGCATAATCAGCTTCATCCAATAAATGTGTGACACACAAAATGCTTTATGGGTGGAAACAATGGCTCACCTCTCGTGGAGAGTTTACTGTAGATCTGCGAATTGACCTCTTTGTCCCGTAGGAAACATCGCATCTCCTCGACAGCTTCCCTCACGATCGTAATGATCAAAACAAACCCCTTACGAAAAACAAAGCAAAAAAATGTATAACATTTGATTATGGACATTAATATTAGGCCTATTTATCATGACACAACTGTGGTCGGACTCACCAGAGGAACCCAGTATGTGTACAGAGCCCCCAATCTGAGCTCATTCACAAACTGTGAGCAGGCCAGCAGCAGAAAGTACAGGTTGAAGAAGTATTTGAACTGGTTAAATAATACCTACAGTATAAACACAAACACACGACAGGACATGATCATTTTTACATTTTTTTAATTTTTACATCTTACAGTTTAAACAAAACATGGTAAAAAATAATAGCATTATGATATATGGCGGTGAATATTCATATGCTCCCATTCAAAGGCTTGGTTTTGGTTAGATTTTGTAATGTTTTTGAAAAATAAAAATAAAATAGCGTTTTATGCTCAGCAAAGCTGCATTTATTTAATTAAAGATGCAGTAAAATTGCTTAATATTATTACAATTCAAAATAACTGTTTTCTGTTCTAATACATCTAAAATCTAATTTATTCATGTGATGAAAAGCTGAATTTTGAACATTACTCAATACTTTAATTTTATATAAAAACTGTAATACATTTTTCAGGATTATTTGATGAATACAGAGTTCATATGAAATAACTTTTTTAATATTTAATAAAATAATCGTAAATTATATTATAAATGCCTTTACCGCCATGAATGATCAATTTAATGTGTTCTTACTACACAAAATGTTGATTTCTATCTAAAAAACTAATAATAATCCATTAACATAACTTATATTCAATTATTTATTTATTATTATATAACTGAGTTTAAATATAATAGTGTTATATATCCTATTACCATGATACATGTCTAAAAAAAAAACCATGGTACTACTACAGCGCAATTTTTGTTAGTGACATTAAAGTTTTTCTTGACACATTTTCAAATTCATTTCAACCTATTTCCATCCACTATGAAACACATATTGGCTCACGTAGCAACCACTGTTCATCTAGCATTGCATTTGTTTTTTTCCGATGCCAAACAGAGCTTAAAGTGTTTACACTAAACCACCTCGCAGTTTGTTTTTCGCTAGAGTTCCAGGTACTCATATACAAAACATCCAGAATTGAACGCCGATTATCATTTGTCCTTCACATCATTCAAAATAACCAGAAGGTATTTGCAATGCAAACATATATTTTTCCCTACAGCAATCTGGTCAAGGTTGTTTTTGAAGTGGCACTCTGCATGGCATGAGGAAATGAGATTTGCACATTTGCTGCAGTAAAAAAATGTAAATGTGCAAAATTTGCCGCCAAGTTGCCAGGATGTTTCGGGTGGTTGCCAAGCCATTGCTACACTGATGCGAAGGTGTTCTGCGGTTGCTAGGGAGTTCTGGGTGGTTGCTAGGATGTGATTAAGCGGTTGCGATACAATATCAGTGTAACTGTGCAACTGTTCACCACCACAGCAATTAAAGAACATGTTAAGCAACACAGACCATTGCTCAAGGAATTCTTGAATTACTCTAGCGGTTCTCTCTGCACGTTTGTAGACACTCACCCCTGGCAGGAAGGTGAAGAAATTGTATTTCTGGTTGTTTATGACATTTCTTGGGTATCTCTGCTCTCTCTTTTCCGGATGACCCAACCACACTGTCCTAGGACGGAAATCTCCCCCTCCGCAGCATCTGGACCACGGGCAGCACCTGAATATTCAACATCATCATCAACTTTACATGTGGGCACAAAGCGCTTCAATTAATACAGAAATGCAAAGCAAGTGCTTCACGAGCTTTTCACAGAAAGAACATTCCCATCCAGACACTGGAATTTCACTGCAGCCACAGAAATACTTTCAAGCTAGCAACAAAACCGTGCCAGTAAATATTAGCTTTTACCAACACCTTCATCAAACAAACTCATATCCAGAACTAGCCTATATATATTGGCCACTGTGCTTCCGTGTATGCGAAGCATAACTAAATTACAACAGCTTATAGAGAAGAAAACTAAACTGAATTTGTGCATTTAGGTGAATAACAAACCAAAACAGCGGTATATCCATCTAGATACAAAATTAAGATTACGGTTTTGCATTAAACACACTTTTCTGTTTATTTACATCATTTTTAATCATGTAAAACACACCCACAGCAGCATCAATCCCTGTGTTGAAGTACAATTTTGGTATTATTAAAAATGTAACACAAGGGATTTTAGTTTTTCTTGTAATTTTCTCATGTAATGCAATACTTTTAATGGTAATCAGTATAGTAATCTAATACACGGTCGAAAATGGAATTCATCAGCTATAAATTCATTATGTTTTTAGAGTGTGTGTGTATATATATATATATATATATATATATATATATATATTACAAACACAGATAGATGTGCAATGTGTTTACATGGTTCTCCTAAGGCATTTAAAAGAATAAATAATATTATGGCGCTACTGTGTTGGTCTATTACTTTATGGCATCAATATCTGTAGCAACTGCGCTATTTTGTCAGGAACTGTAGTTACCGTGGTGATGTTATTTGTAAGTACTTATAAATAGCTGGCTATTATATCGCTATCAGAGCTTTATCAGGGTCTTTATCAAGTATCGCCCCTCCTTACAGGCCTGAACTGCATCGCACCGAAAATATCTGGTCAAAAAGAGCAAAACAGAATACATAGAATACATTTTTCTTTAAATATGTGTGGCACATCCTTGACCACAATTCACCTGTGTCCCGGAACAAGGATGTGCACTTGTCTCTCCTTTATACAACAACATCAAGACTATAATATCACTTAGACGACATCTTCACAGTGAATATTCAAGGGTGTGTTAAAAAGAAAGAGCTGCTCAGTGTCACGTCGCGATATAATGTCGTTATCAGCCTAATTTCGCGGGTTGGTGTTGCTGGGCTGTTAGCCACTATGCTATCCTCCACATATCGTCCATAAACAAGCCTACGTGTTCCAGCCGACGCCTGTTTGTTGTCGTTTAACGTCGTTTCGTGCTCTTACCCGTCTCTTCGTTTGTTGTCATGTCGTTTTTTGTGTCGGACAGGCTGCAGCGGAATGTTGTCCGTCATTGTTGTCCTCAGCGGAGCAGCAGCCGGTGCGCTGGGCGGAGGCTGAGGGGTGACGCTGGGGCTGCGCCGCGCGCTCCTCCGCGGGATGATGGGACGCAGCCAGAGCAGCTCCCTGGCCTGTGTGCTTCAGAGATTCACAGACATTATTTTCATTTATTGATTGATATTTCTTTAGAATTATTCTCAGAGGGACATAAATGTTTACAAAATTAGTAATAAGGGTACATTTTTTTGTAGTTGAGATTCATATATTAACATTAACCATTAACAAATACATCAATAGAAAGCTTATTTATTCAGCTTTCAGAATAAATAAGCTTTCTATTGATGTATTTGTTAGGATAGGACAATATTTGGCCGAAATCCAACTATTTCTCCTTTAAAGTTGTGCAAATGAAGTTCTTAGCAATGCACATTACTAATCAAAAATTAAGTGCTGATATATTCATGTTAAGAAATCTTCTTAATACCCTAATGATTTTTGGCATAAAAGAAAAAATCAATTTTTACCCATACAACATATTGCTGGCTATTGCTACAAATATATCCATGCTACAAGACTGCTCTTGTGGTCCAGAGTAAATATTCGTAGTTTCACCATACTAGTTGTATGATGGTATTATTATACAAACTGAAAATGGGATAGTTTCAAATGTGAAAAAAATAAGCATATTAGACAAGACTACTAAAAATAATAAAAAATACCTGTAAAAAACAAAAAAAGACACACAATCCAAAGTACTATTCTTTTTTTCGTTTACCAAAGTAATTCCACTGTGTTTCTGAAATAACATTGAAGTATCTAAATGTCATGGTATATATGATTTTCAATGCCTTTGTGTAAACATCACATATTGTAAGAAAATAGCATGGTAATCATGGTATACAAAGTTCATGTAGTTTTAATGTGAGTACGTAACAGCATAGTTTTCAAAGTACCATGGAGTACAGTGTAAACACCATGATAGCACTACTTTAATCTTATCCACTCAAATAACTTACTAGTCATGTTTTCTGCTTGAAGAACAATGATAAAACGAATTTCCCTGCATCATAATCGGTTTAGACAAGTATCTCTCACTCTCTATTATTCATCTCAGTGTCCTCAAGTCTCTTCTGCAACAGTAATGACATGTTGATTTAGACACAAAACAAAGTTTTGGAAAAGTCATCCTTGGTTTTATTCTCAAAATATCGGAACGGAAGGGGAACAAACAAAAAGCAAACATTTACAAAAAGTCTACACTGTAAACAAGCCTAAAACAGACTCAACATTTGAACAATCATACAGACATGACCCCATTTAACCAAGATCTGACACCACCTTTTCGTTTTTTTTTTTTTACATCTAGAAAAAAGGCACAACTTGGTAAATGCATATTAGAAGGAGAATGTACAGGAGGAGTCTGCCTATTCTGAACAAGTGTTGTGCAAAGTGTCTGGCGATAAATTAATTATATTACATAAATCAGCAGGTTACGGGGGCAAAATGCAACCATAACTCCAAACAAAATGCAAAAAAAAAAAAAAAAAAAAAAAAAAATTCTAAATGAGGTAGAAATTTGACCAGCGTAAAGTTTTTACGGTTTAGATACTCTGCGTGCATACACGCATTCATTCCTTTAACTCAAGAATGCATGGCTACGATCTCAAAAAGATTTTCCCACAACAATACACAATTGGGTAGCGAACCATGACTTTTTCCCCAGAATAAGAATGACTGCTGATGTTTTGGGACAAGATATGCATGCCTGCTTAGCTCACAAGTATAAAATGCATGGTAAATTTACAGAATTCTAAAACTCTCTGTGTCCTAAAACTGCAGCAAGCAAGCAAATGATCTCTAAATGATGAGCCCAAGAAACAAACGTTCACAGAACAAATGCCTGGTTTACATCAGATCTGAGCAGAATGAGGAAAAATAAAGTGCAAGGAATGATTAGGCATTTCAGTATTACACCGGCCTTTTGACCTCGTATTAAAAGGTCTCAAATGAAAGCGACTCAATCTAATATTTGATAAAGATCACTGAAAGCAAGAAAACGACTACCAAATTAAATCACTTTCAAAAATATAACAAATTAAATGACTTCTTGGGGAAAAAAAAGCTATTGCTAAATGCAAAAATATAGCATATTGTGGTCAAAAAAAAAAAAAAAAAAAAGGCCTTTATTACAATCCTATGGTGTCTTTTGTGAGGGCGAGGGGGGGGGGGGGGGTGAAAGACAGAGGAGAGAGAAAAGCACTCCAAGACAGGCACTTAGCAAAGTCATTTTTGGTATTAAGCGCAAAATAGAAACTATATAGAGTCAAAAAGGTGGGGGAAAAAAAAAATTAATAATAATAAAAATAATAACTTAGTGAAATCCAGTTTCAAAACAAACCTATACTACAACTACTCATTAAGTCCAATTAAACCATAATCTTCAGTAGATTGTGTGGAATGGTCAATTTATTTAGGCACGTATTCCACAAACACCTTTGTTGTATGACATCTATGCCACGGATATTATTTTTGACTAATGAAATGATTCAAACACGATCAACATCAGGACCATGAGTAGTCAAGCAGAGATGAACAAGATGTTAACTGTTAAAACATTGAGATCTCTGATCACCTGTGGCTGAGATCTTCCTGAGGGTCATAGAGCTGAGCCCAACGTAACGATCATTAATGAGACTGCTCTGGAATAAAGCCATTTCAAGTAAGACTTACATTCAACTTCTAGAAATAAAACTGACAAAATACCCGCATATTTTAGAGAAAGAAAGGAGAAGGGAAAAAAAAAAAAAAAAAAAACTAAAACAAAAAAGCTACAGTAGTTAGAAGAAATTGATAGCATGTAAGGGTCCAATAAGGAAGGCATGCCCCGTTTTAGGGTATAGGCTCATTTAACAAGGGTATGTAAATTTGCAACTTCTTAAAAGCAATGTTACATTTATGAATTGATTGTACAAACTAATAAATAGCCCAGTTCTTAACATTTCAGCAGGCTCATTAGCACAATGCAGACCGTTGATTGGGAACATCTGTAGTCCTTTCGCTGTCTAATTCACTTTACCCTCCTCCATAAAATGTGGAAACTTTGCTATGCTGTCAGAGCCGTTCTTTTCCATCTCTGCAACTGTGCCAGGGATACCCATCTGAGAAGTCTCCATCTTGGTTATTCCCCCAGTAGAACCCACTAAAGGACCTCCAGCGAGACTTCCCGGGAGAGGGATGCCACCATTTTGGATGACCGAAATCTCATTGGCCTTCATGGTCAGCCCGTTTGTGAAGGCAGCAGCGTACTGGTTCCACATCGATGGGTCGAAATTGATTGGTGGGGGAATCAAATCCTTCGGGGGCGGCAGCATGTCTGGGTTCATCTTGGCCTCGGCGCCCATGGCCATCAAAGCCATTGGGTTATCCAACGAGAGACGTTGACCTCGCCTTGCTGTGTTATTCCACATGTGGGTTCCAACATGCACCTGTAAAATAGAAAGCAAGAGTCGGTAAGACAAAATATTTGACTTCCAATCAATTCACTAACAAAATCCGAAAAGACACCTTTACCTTAAGGTTGCCTTTTGTCGTGAAAGCCCTGCCACAAATCGTGCAGGCGAACGGTTTCTCGCCCGTGTGTGTACGTTCATGGATCTGCAGGGCGCTGGCAGATGAAAAGTTCTTCCCACAGGCGTTGCAGAGATGTTGCTTGGTGGATCGACGAGGAGCACTAGAAGTAGCAGGAGGAGTGGCAGCTCCCTGGGGCAGCTGGGAGCTGTACAGGCCGTGAGCACCCATGGGAGTCTCCGGAGGAATCTGCATCTCCAGTTTGACCAGACTCGGAGGCACCCTCATGAATGGCAACTGACTAGAACCTGAGAAAGCAGAACAAAGCTTATAGGCAAAGCATCAAGATGAAATGTCAGTGTGTTTAGGATGCTGAAGTTAACAAATCATACCATATTCACCACTGGAAAAGGACAAGCCCGGCTCCTCTTTGATTGGTTTCGGAGTAAAACTTGACGTCAAGTCCAGCGCTCCACTGTTTTCGTTGAAATCTTGAGGTGCATCAGAGTCTGGTCTGGATTTGGGTCCATCATCTGGGTTTGTGGATTCTGGTGACTTTGATGGTCCGTTACTCAGGGGACCGTCTATAGGGGACGAAGAGTGAAAAGACATGGAATCTGACACAGCCGGACTGCGGCCGTTCTTGTAATCCATTTCTCCAGGCCCTGGAGGAGAATCTTTCAGCCCACTATCGCTCTCAGAAGCGGTGCTGCTTTGTCGCTGCAGGTTCAGTGCAGAGGTGAGGCTCTTCATGTGGTTCTCCAGGGCGGCGATGCCTGTAAACATAGAAGGTGGGAAAGCCTGATCTTCTTTGGCGCCGGGCTGGGGCTCTGTTGAGTTGTTCAGCATCTCTTGATTGTCCAAATCCAAGTCTTGCTCTTCCATACTCTCTTCATGGCCAGTGGAGTCAATGTTCTTATCCTCAGTCATGCTAGCATCCAATGCTTCGGGACTTTCATACTGATTCTCTGGCAGGGGGGTGTTGGGAATCTGGCCGCCCATGTGCATGCGAATATGCTGCTGGAGGACGACGGCATTGGTGAACTTCTTATGACAGATTGGGCACGAGTGTTGCATCTTAAGGGGAGTGTTGGCCCTGTGAACGCCATAGTGAGCTTTAAGGTTGCCCTTGGTGGAGAAAGCCCTGCCACAGATTTTGCATTTGTACGGTCGCTCACCGGTGTGTGTGCGGTAATGCATTTTGAGGGAACTTTGGCAGCTCAGGACTCTATGGCAGATGACACATTCATTAGGGTCATTTGTCTTCTTCTCCAAGCCATCCACCATCTGCTGAAGCTTTGCAGTACCAGAGCCATTTTCACCAGGTAGACCATTACCGTTTATGTGGTGCAATCCAGCCAGTGGATCGGAGGAATCTTTGTTTTGTTCCAGTCCTGACATTTCTGGACCGAACATGCCAGAAGAAATGGATGCACCGTCGCTGCCAGATGAAGAAGGTCTCTGGGAGTAGAGGTCCCCACCTACTGGAACATCATAAGAGGGCTTGAATCCTTGGAGCATTGGTGGGTGAGGACCTGTCGAGGTAAGCCCTAGCACTGGTTTGGTGTCTGCAAAATTGCTCTCATCTATAGGCACAGACATGCCATAAGGGATGCCACTGTTTGTCGGCATGTTGTCCAGGTGTTCTGGTACTGGGTGTGGGTTCATCTTAATGTGCGGGTATTTTTCTTTGTGCCTCTGGAAATGCACTTTGAGGTTTCCTTTGGTTGTGAAACGGTTTCCGCAGATGTTACATTTATAGGGCCTTTCACCAGTGTGCGAGCGCAAGTGGATTTGGAGAGCGCTGTCATTTCCAAATGTCTTCCCACAGAACTTGCATTTGTGCTTGAACATATGTTCACCCGAGCCATTTTTAGACTCCGGCACGGCAGGGATCTTATTTTTTGCCTTTTTAGAGGAATCCACGTTCGCTGCAAGGGTACTGAAGGGACTCTGCAATCCCATGACCCCTGGAGATTGAGGAAGGAGTGCTGGAAGCCGACTAGCTAAATCGGGGAGTCCTTTCAAGTCTGCTTTTAAGGGCACTGAGCCCAAACCTCCGGCGAGGGATGTGGGGATGGTGGTGGACTGAGGTAGCTTGGCTTGTTTTAAGGCTTCCAAGGACAAGTTCTGGGAGCCCGTCCGCTTGCCAATGAGGGCAGCTGCGGCCGAAAGCTGCTGTGATAGATGCGCACCCAGTGCTTTCAGCGGATCTACAGCGGCACCCAGTGCAGAGTGGAAACTCTGAGGCGTCATCATGGCCACTTGGAGGCGTATCTGCTCAGTTAGCTGGATCTGCTGTAGTTGCTGCTGCTGGAGACTGACCAGCTGCTCCAGGATCATGGGGATTGCGAGAAGGGCATCTTGGTGTGGTTGCGGGGGTGGAGACTTCTGATTGGACGAACTGGATGAGTGTTGCGTTACAGCAACTTTAGTAGCAGCCATGGACTCGAGAGTCACATTAGAGTCTTGCAATTTGGAAGATACTATATACCCCATGTCTGAACTGACAGACGCATCTTGATCTTGATTTGAGGGGTCATCCTGGTTCAGCATGAGCTCTCCTTCCATCATCTCCTCAGAATCTGCACTGTGCTTTGAATGTGAATTACTGGTCGACTGATTCCCATTATCCCCCAGGAAGTCACCCGGAGAATGCTGGGAGAACTCGAGGGGCACTTCATTACCGTCACCGTCTTTCATGATCACGACTTGCTGGCTCTTGGTGCAATTTCTCTCATGTTCGAGAAACTCTGCCTCATCAAAGAACTCCGCACAACATTTGTTGCAAACCCTCGTCTCCTCTGATCGTCGTCTCTTAGCCTCATTGCCATCCTCCTCACCTTGACCATTGTGCAAGATCCCTGCAGCAAACAGACAAAAGTTTCAGAGATTAATTATTATTTAAGACCAAAGGATGATGTGCTGTACATATGGAACAAATTGTAGATAGATGTGTTATCAGTAGTCACTGTAAAACAAACAAACAAAAAAAAATGCATAAGTTTTTAACAAAAGCTACTTAATTACAGATGTAGTTTAGTATTGGCATTCATATTCTAAAATCATGTTTTAAGTGGCATATTTGGATTTTAATTTGCATACACCAGATGATATAGCATAAACTCAAGTTGCTTTTGTAAGCAGCCACATTTACAGCTTTTCAACTAGGCAGTCCCACCAGATGAGGGCAGCATTTAGAGCATGTCCAAAAACAAAAAACGTTTTAACTAGAAATAAATGTACTAATACAAAGACACAAATATAAACTTCTTACTCTATCCTTTTAAAATGTTCCTCTACAATAAAATAAAATGCATATGGCTTATAAAACATGCTTAACTTGTGTTCATTTAACATACAAATGTTATAAGGCAGTCCTAAAGAGGAATAAAATAAATAAATGCTAAAACGGTGTAAGGCAGCCAGTTGGTCTTTCTAATTGGAGAAAATGCAAAGCAAATCAAATTAATCCGCAGAACCATTAGGAAGGCCCTTTTAACAGGGCCATTGTTAAATGCAAATTTCATCATCTCTTATGAATGGGAAAGACCACCTGTTAACATTCTGACACTGAAACTGGACGTGTTAATTGTTCACTAGACAACTTGAATAGTAAAGAAAACAAGCTGCATTGTTCTCAGAGCTAGCGGACAACCAAACAGTACCTCCATTTGAGAAAGCAAACAAGGATACCCCCCCTCCCCTCTCTCTTTTATAAAAATGAACTAAAACTTAAAAAAAAAAAAAAAAAAGAAAAACGAAGTGGTATACTCGATTGCATGTTTAAAGGTAGCGGACATACAAAAAAATAAATAAATAAATAAATAAATTTAAAAAAAGACAATTAGAAAGCAAAAGAATTAGGCTAGTAAAAGCTAAATGTGCCAGAAATTAATCATGTTTCAAACCATGTGTTTAGGGTTGGTCAACTGGGTACATTGTAACTCTTGCACGTCATTCAACTCACCACAAGGGGGCGTTTGATCAATGCACAAGGGATACAATGCATCTTTACTGATACCGTCAGTGTTACACTGATTGTACCTTAACTGAGGGAATACCACATGCGATATTTTATAACACATCGGACTCAAATTAAACCCAATTTTAAAAGAAACCGGTCAAACAAACCCCAGTCTTTAATACAAACACACCCAAACACATCTATACCATCTTTATGAATAGCCTAACCAGACCACATTTCAGTATGTCGTGTTTAAGTCATGTAGTTTACATTTACACCCCCATTACACACAACTTCATTTCCATCCCCCATCCACATCTCCATATGCGACCAAAAGAAACTGTGGGGGATTTATTGCTTTGTGGTCAAGCTTGTTCGCGACTCACGTTTCATGCCGACCTGTTGAGCACCTTTGTTTAACAGTGGTCAGTGATACCAGTGCGCCACATCAAATATTAACACACAAGCATATAAGTGTACATTTATCAGCCAGTGATCCAACTCATCGACGCGAAAACCCATAAGAATTAAAAATAGTTACACTCTTAAGAAGTCCAACGGGTAGGTGTAATCGTTCTCCTCTCACCTTAAAAAAAAGTAACTTTATTACAGTTTCTAATTGACGTAACACCAAATACGTGGGAAACAAGGAAAACGCCGACAAACATATGACTTCGTAAATCGTAAAAACGTAAACATTAGCGAAACCATTAACCAACAAGCGAAACACAAAATTACGCAAACCACCGCGTTTCTTCAACTCAGATGATGAAACTGTCGCGATAAACATTAAGCGAAGTTTCAGCGCGTTTGATGTAACGCTATAAAACAACTTTTTGATTGATTTGGCGATTTATAAAACCACATTACCTCCACATCAAGTGTCGTGAACCAGCTGACGCCAAATATTCAGAACGCATGTATGAAATGAAACACGTAACCTATAGTATACGAGCGAGAGATGATAAATAAAGTTTGTGTCGCCTCAAACTTACCGTTTTCTGTCGAAGCGGGCTCGTCTGAATTGATATGCTGTGGTTTGGATTGCTTGCGCCGCGACATGGTAACCTACAACCATCAGGGGCGAATAGTAAGACTATTTAGTCCCTCTCCCTTAGAAATTCTCCAGGTTGGGGGAAATTAGCCCCTCGAGTAGAAATGCGCATGTCAAAGTAATTATTATTATCAATAATGCATTGCGATTTATCATGCTCTTCTGACAGCTGATTGGCTCCGGTCCAAAGTGCTCGCGCATTATTCAAATGAGGCTTCATTGATGAGAAATGCAGAGTCGAGAGAAAAGGGGAGGAGATGTGAAAGAGAGAGAGAGGGAGGGAGGGATGCTGGAGAGAAATGAGAGAGAGAGAGAGGGAGGGAAGCAAGTGAACAGGCGGGGAGAAACAAAAACTGTATTTTTTTTTAGTAAAACATTATCATAATTTTATTATTGCAATTTGTTTCCTATACAGCTATTAAATGGATCTTGATATCTGAATTATATTATTATATTGCATTATTGTTTTACATATTTATGTCATATATATATATATCTTTTTAAATTTGTTATTAAATAATGAAATGTCTTATTGCATTTTTACAGTGCTGCATCTTATATGTTGAATAAAATGACAAACTTTTATTCTTGATAATGCATGATGTTCTTCCTCCTAAATGAAGCAAACACAAAATGTACTTTTCGGTGCACATGAAGACAAATCTGTGCGTGCTTCTTCACTCTGTGATTTAAATATGGAAATTGCAACTGACATTAACCCATCACATTAAACACAAAGACCTGCCTGTCACATTGTACTCATATGTGTAATGTATGAATGAAGAGCAGACAAGTAAATATATGCAAACGTTGACGGAGAAATGAGGAAAAAACTGCAGTTGTTTGGTTCATTCAAATTCAGTATGTAAAATAATTGTCTTACCTTATTTCAGAACACATAGATGTATGGCTACGTTAGATGAGAAAGAATATATTTTACAACAAAAATGAATGTTTCATAATTCTCTGTATCATATTCCTGTTTGAGCTTTTGGTATTAATGGAAATATGGAAATACTTAACTAGTTTATTGCTATTATTATTATGTTATTTTAAAATAAAAGGTTTTGTTTACATTATGTATGTATATTTATAATAAATACACACACATATAGTCTATATTTTGAAAATGTTTATGTTTATACATTTATATATTCATATTCTTATATATAAATATAGCATAATATATTTTAAATATATACATGCATGTATTTATATATACAGTATATATATATATATATATATATATATGTACACATGACCAAAAAAGTTTATTTTAGATGTGATATAGATATAGATATGTTAAAAACTACACATACATACATAGATATGTTATGTTACACACACACACACATATATATATATATATTGTATAATTACTTTTTAAAAGGGTTGCTGTGACCAAATTATCATAATGCAAGACATAATGTACCAAAATTGAATATTTTTTAAATGATGTCACTTTCTGGATATAAAAATAACCGCTGGTCAGTGGTGTTTTGTTTAGGTCTGATGGTTTTAGTCAGGATGTATCATAGATGATTATTGGATAAGGTGGCTCATGAGTCATTTGCTGTGTTTGCAGACACTGAACATTGAAGTCAGATGAATTTGCTTATAAATTCTTCACTTTGCTTTTAATGCAAATGGCTGGGCTTCCATCTTATTTAACGCACACAACCAGCCTTTTAGAGCTAACAACATGCATTATGCGCCGCTTTTGACTGGATAATCTCAGTACATCAGATGTGTCAGTAACTGCTGTTAAAGCACGCGCCAATTGGCACATCCTGTTCTGCCACGGACGGCTATGGTTTTGTAAATTTCCCAGCTCAGAATGGACAGAGATTTTTTAACCCCCGCTCCCCACCCCACCGCCCCCTTTTTTTCATAAGGCAATGTGAGAACGGCAAGTGCTTTGAGGGTGCGAAAGAATTTATAGCTTTTCTCAAAAGAAGATAGGCCATCACCCCCCACCCATCTCGCTGTCAGCCGCGTATATGCCTTACACCGGAGGAGATTGATGCCCCTAAACTTAATGGAGGGCCTCAGTGACTTAGGAGAACAGGAAGAAAGAATATTTTCAATCCATTTCCTCAATCTAGACATGTAAGTGTTGTATCCATTAAAAAGTGGTTGAGGGCTGAGGTTAAGCAAGCGCTGTGACTCACCCATCTTACAGGAATCCGGACGCTAGGTGTTTGGGAAAATACTTAACTTAGCAGTGTTGGAATACCTTAAAGCAGACATTCACTCGCAAAAACAGCCGTAGAAAAACATTTTGGTTTCCTAAAGTGAACAGTTATTAAAGGAATAGTTTCAAAATTCAAAAATGAAAATCGTGTCATCATTTACTCACCCCCAAGTAGTTCCAAACCTGTATTAATTTCTTGTTCTGCTAAACGCAAATGAAGAAAAAATGTAACCAGGCTGTTTTGGGTCACTATTGACTTCCATAGTAGGAAAAAATACTAAAGGAGTCAATAGTGACCCAAAACAGCCTGGTTACAAACTTTCTTCAAAATATCTTCCTTTGTGTTCACCAGAGCAAAGAAGTTCGTTCTAGTAAATGATGACAAAATTTTAGTTTTTGGGTGAACTGTTTCTTTAAGTTTTCTTAGTGTAAAGAACATTTTAATAATCGAACACATCTTCTAATCTCCACCGAAAAATCTGAATAAAAAGCAGAGTATGTGTTTTCCTCAATGCCATCTTTTTATTTGATCTGAGAACATTTTCATATACTTTTAAAAATAAAGATTCCAAAAGAGAGTTTTCACAGCGATGTCACAGAAGAATCATTTTGGGTTCCGGAAGAAACTTTCAGTCAACAGTTTAGAAACATTTAAAGAGTCTTTTGTGGAAAGGAAAGATTCCATGGACATTAAAAGTTCTTCATGGAATCAGCAATGCCAACAAAGAACTTTTCTTTCGCAAGAGTGCAAACTTAAAATGTAAAAAAAAACAAAAAAAAAAACCTCCAAAATGTTCTTTTCACAACGAGAAAGAACCAGAGAAGAACCTTTTTTTTTGGCTTTCAGGAAACCGTTCTTAAAATAACCCTTTTTCTTACTGTTAAGAACATTTTAATCTTCTAATACACTTTTTTTCCACTATAAAGAACTGTCATCAAATGGAAACGTTCCATGGATTTAAAGGTTCTTTGTGGAACTGTAGATGCAAATAAAAAAGGTTCTTTACTGGCTTTGATGGTTCCACGTAGAACCATTAACTTCTAAGGAAACTTTTAATTCCACAAAAGCTATAGATGGGAACCTTTTAGAATCTATAAGAACTATTTATCGAATGGAAAAGTTCCAGAATTGTTGTTAAAAGTTCTTAATGGAACCATAGATGCCAGTGAAGGACTTTTAAATATGAAAGAGTGTATTCTTAAAGATAATGGTTTAAAACAAATTTGTTTGTTTAGTTTTTTGCAGTAATGCCATTTTTGAAGATTAACATTACTTAAAAGAACCTAAAGAACCCCTCTTCACTATAACCTCTGTCCAGTGGAAAGGTTCCATGGATGTTAAAGGAACCGTCAATGCTAATAAAGCACCTTTATTGTGCAACAAACACAGCATGTCTGCAAAAATGATTATAATTTAAGATCAAGCTTTATTTTTGTCCAGCTAATCACAACCAGCCATGCCATTCCACCAACATCACTGTTTTTAGATAAAGACAAGCCTTTAAAACGGACCGTCTGTCCATCAGGACACAAAGAGGACTCTATATATTTTGTAAAAACAAACGTCTATCACGCACGGACCGAAGGTGCAGAAAGGAGGGGTGTGCAGTCTAGACGCTTTATGACGGCAATAAGAAACTTCGCTTGGCTTCAGTGTTCCTGTTGTGTTCAAACTAAACAATTCTCACTTTGTAAGAGCTGAGTCATAAATCCAGGACGGTGGGAACGAGCAAGGTCTCATCTTATATTTCTCCCCCTCTTAGGATGGACAGATGGGTTTTTTGTTTCATTTTAAGTCTGTTATTAAGGGGAATATCCAAAAGAAATTTGAGTTTTTATGCATTAATGTATGGCTTAGCTATAATTCAAGCATTTATGAGCTATATGTGGCAACATTCAGAAACCCTTTTCCCATTTCCAGGCTTGGAAAAGTCATATTTCTTCAGTGAATATATATTATATATATATATAAAAGGAGAACGCTGCATTAGAGGAAAGTAAAATATTAGATATTTTTTCTGTAATGTTAAAGTTGTTTATGCAATGCAAGATGAAAAGTAATTTGAGTTAGTACAGAATAGATGTTTAGAATGAATAGTGTGTCTTTTCTACTGCATGCTATAGACTATTGTTGCGTGTTGTTGTATACTTGTGTACAATAGTGCAGGTCTTGACCTCTCTCTGCCTTTGTTTTGAGAGAGGATGAGATATTTGTTTGTGGATGTTTATTCTGAAAGGAATTAACCTCTGACAGTGGACATTTGAGCAATAGCTGCACTCAAAAAGCTGACATAAAGGTAATGTGTGGAAGAAGGAGAGCTCAATCAGTTTGTGTTCAAAACGTCAATTTCATCCTCGTTGTCTGAAGATTCACACAGATGCGCTCGATTGATTAATGATACGTAGACTGATGGTTATGATTCTGGTACGAATCTGGCAGAAACACATTGTAGATAATGTGACAGGATCAATGTCTCTGAGTGACAGATAAAATATTTAAAAAAGCACTATAATGATATTTTAAGTATAAAATGAGATACAATTCTATACAAATGACTGTTTAAAAACAACCTCAAATTTGTGCATCAACATTGTGTTGCACGTGTTTCATAGGCTACATCCAAAAAAATAAAAATAAATAAATAAATAAAATCATAATGATATTATATTTTCAGTAAATAAATAAAAGACAATAAAAAATACTTTTTTATGACTTTGGTTTGTTTAAATTTGTTTGTCAGGAGGGAATCTCCTTTACAAAATCACTATATTAATATAATATAATAATATACTATAATATAATATACTGACATAATTTGTATTGTTTATTATATATTTATTATTTATTATATATTATATAATTTAATAAATTATGAAATACATTATATTATTTTTAATAAATCACACTTTACAATTATTCTATGTTTGTGAATGTATGCATCACTGTTTTAAATTTGTAAATCAAATATTATATTAAAATTAAATATTTTAATATTGTAAGTATTAAATTAGATAAATGTATATATAATAAAATATAGGCCCCACATTTTTACATCAACATTTTTCCCATCATGTAAAATATGATTCAAATGTATACATAAAAAATATTTCAAAACACGAAATTAATGTTTATTTAAACAATTAAAAGAAATGTAACAACATTTTCAGAAAGTCAACTTTTAAAACTTTATTGTATGTTTTATTTGTCAAATTATGTAATATTTGTAATTATCTGCATTACATTTGTTTTCTAGCATGCAATAGTTTGTAAGCATGGCTCATGACGTGTTTTATCAAATAAAAAACTGAGAAGCTGTCTATCTGTTTTAATTCAGCTCATGAAACCTTTCTTAAAATGCAAAAAGCACCTGTTTCTTATTTCTAATAGTCAGTATTCTGTGTTTTCTCAGATGGCCTCTATATCAGGTCTAATAGCTACTGGACGGTTGAAGTGCACTTGTTAACTGAACACATGTTCCCTGCGTCTGCGTAAAACACCAAAAACAAAGAGCATCAGACACTGCTGTAGTTTCTGGCACTGACATGTCACTTTGCTTCTTAAACGTTTGAGAACAAAGAGAACAAATGAGAAAGTTTGGGTGTTTTTCAGAGAAAGTGAGAAGGAACATCTTTCGAAATGTTGTGTTTTATGAAAAAGTGCTCAAGTTTTGCACAGCTGGCAGATGTTGGCGTGCCAGATGGTGATCAGCAGGAACATCTCATCACTCAAAACGCTCGGCCCATATCGCCTCGCTACATTAAAATGAATCATAAAATCACCAAATCAAACAAGCGCTTTAAGCAACTCTTAATGTGCACGGCGCTCAAGTTTCTACACACGCTGGAACCATTGGACTCTAAAAATAATTTGTTTAGCTCAGCGTCTGCTCTCCTCAAAGGATTAAACATACAAATAAAGAAATGGAAAATAGATTGATTTAAATAAATGGTTGGTACAATCATTTGTTGCTCTCTAAGGAGAAGGTGGTTTTGGTTTCTGTAAACTATTTCATCAAGGGGTGAACCTCGTTTCTTTATGTTGTGACTTCAGACTTCGCTCGACATTCATCTTCATCTGTTTTGTAACTAAACTCTCTTTGTGCGAGAGATTATGAAAGGAAGGACTCAAACCTCATATTTATATGTTTAGATAATTGCAGACATAACATAATGGATGGAAGCATAAGATGTGGAACGAGAGATGAATATGTTTATAAAATAGCTTTTAGCTGCACAGTTGACAACATGAGCAGTTCTCATACAGTACACATCTACTTGATTATTATTGATTGATATATTGGCCATCCCATGGGCAAAAACAATACAATTTACCTTTTTTAAATTGAATGGCCTAATACTCAGACCACTTACAATTATATATATATATATATATATATATATATATATATATAAATGTCAGTATATTAGATAATATTATATTAATATAGTGATTTTGTAAATAAGATTTCTGATTCCCTTCTGACAAACGAAACAAATGAACACAAATCAAAGGCATACATTTCTTTTTTTTTCCTTGTTATATAATAGGATGTAATTATGATCGTATTTATTTATTTTATTTATTTTTCCGCCTATGAAACATGTGAAACATGATTATTAAAAAGTTGATGCACAAATTTGGGGTTGTTTTTAAACAATCATATGTACAGAATTGTATCATATGTACCTATATCTCATTTTTTACTTAAAATATCACTACTTTTTAAAAAAAAATATTTTATATTCGTCACTCAGAGACATTGATCCTGTCACATTATCTACAATGTGTTTCTGCCAGATTCATCCCAGATTCATAACCATCAGTCTACGTATCATATAATGAAATTAACATTAAAAAAAGAAAACCTTGAGAATATTGATAAAGTGCCCTAATGCCCAGACCACTTACCATTATATATAGCATATATATAGCCCAATATGTTTTTCATTTGGAATTTTTGCTTGAAAGATAACACAAGTATAACAAGATATATATAGATAGCTAGATAGATAGAAATTATGAGCAAATAAATAAACACATGAATCATATGAATTTTTATTTGCAATTTTCATTAAACGGATTTGATTTATTTTACTTTATCAGACTGAAAATAAACAAAGGAAGCAAGCACACACACACACCCAAACATTAAACTTTCTAAAACATACTTGACATTAAATTATCAGATCGATAACTTGATATAAGACCTGACCTTATAATAACTGATATTGAGAAGAGTTTAATAATGTTCCTCAAACATCTTCCATTAAAAATGTTCTATTACGTGTGTTTGGGGTCACAGAGTCCTGCCAATTGTCCAACTGGATTTGTTTTTATTGTATCTTTCTAAACTGTATTTTTTGCTGGGGCCAAAATGACCTCTGATATGAACAACATGCTATTCTGGATGGCAGTGACATTTCTGAAAAGTGCATGTCGACTTTAAAGCTTCAGTAATATCTGCCTGCTGGCTTTTAATTAGCTCAGACGAACATATTAACAAGAATATGAAAAAAATATATATATATAAAAAGAAAAAATGTTTATATGCACCTCAGTGTAACTAAAATAAAGAAATAAAATAAAAACATACATATTTATACATAAGGGAAATTAAATATGTAATATAAATATAAAATATAGCTTTCACTTTTTTTATATATGGACCTGAAAAAAGTACTGATTAATTTTAAGCATCATTACTTTTGAAGACATTGTTTTCTTATTTTATTGACAAGTGAACTGCCCCAGAGTAATGAAATGCTGAGTATATGACTGGCAATAAGAGCGAGACAATTCTGCGATGCTCTCATGAATGTCTCAGGAAGTCCTCGGAGAGATGTGACCCTTTTAAGATAACAAGTAAACTGCTGATTGGTCTGAGAGCATGGCAGGGGAGATGGGGGTGGAACGGCCAAATCAAACTCAACAGCAGGACACAAACAACTTCACTTCACTGGAGAGTACATGTGATTCCACAGAGATATCAGTTAAACAGATTCAACAAAACTGCTATGAGATTAGACGGAGAGCAATGGAGGCCTTATGCTTTTCACATTTTCTCCTAAATATCCTACAAATCTAGCGACATCTCTAAAGATGCTTTTATTGTATCATATCATACGCGCATATGATCTGCTCCTAAAGAATTTTTTGAATAAACATCTGAGATTGAAATGGGTATATAAATGAAACATTTTTCTTCTAAAATATGTCTTAAATTACATTTGATGCTGCGAGAGTGAATTAATAAAACATTTTTGGCAAGGAAATATTATTGCATCACACCATATTATTTACCTTTATTTATAGAACTATAATCCTTTTACATGAAAAAAAGAAGTAATGATGTTATGATATTTTTGTATAATTTAGGTAAAATGATACTTTTTATTAATATTTTGCATTAGCTTTTTACTTTTATTTGTTTGTTTTTGTTTAACTTTTTAAAAATAATGTTTTAGAAATTTTTATGTCTATAGTTTTTATTAATATTCATTTTAGCATTTTATTATAATTATTTTTACATTATTAGTACATTATAGTTTTTTGTTATTTAAGCACATTAAATTTCATTTTATTTCAGTTCAACTAATTTAATTTAAATTAAATATTTTTAATGCCTTTTTTATAGTAAACTAAGCCTGAAAAATAATAACTAAAGAAAGAAATGGAAATAAAGAAATAAATTTACAAATGAGTTTTTCTTAACATTTTCAATCAGAATTTACTTTTATCTTTTCTGTTTTCATTTTATTTGACTTATTTACTGTTAGTAAGTTGTTTTGTCATTTGTATTTTCTTAAACATCTGTAAATTTTTTTTATAATTTCATTTTTTATTTTAGTTATTTTAGTAAAGCAAGATAAACTAAATATTAATTTTGCTGAAATAAGTCATTAATTAATTACTTAATTTATTAATAGATCTGTTAAAGTTCACTTTGTGTAGTTAAAATGTTTTATGGTTTTAAGAAAGAAAGAAAGAAAGAAAGAAATCTAAAATAAGCTATTGAATCTCACACCAAATTTTAAAAGTGTGTGTGTGTGTGAGGATGGAGGGGGAGCCGCATCTGGATTCCACACATGGCTGTAATTTAATGGAGAATTGCCCATTGGTTCCTGTGCAGAGGTAAACAGAGTGATGGCTCTGCTTTTGTTATTGCCAGAGTATGACAACTGCTTCCATCAACAAACAATAAAAGTGTGAGGGGGAGAGCAGGCCACACAGTGGACGGAGACCCCTGCTGAGGACACTTCTCACCATAAACTCCCCCATCAGCTTTATGCCTGTCTGTCACACCATCTTCATGAAGGAAAACACTCGTGCTGGAAGAACAGAACGGATTTACAGCCGATAACATCAATAGAAGATAAAACCATATCATGTACATTTAGACTCAAAACAGAACAAACAGTGTTCATCATTTTAAAAGAATGCTCACTGAGGCTGCATTTATTTGATGAATCATCCTAAATCAGAAAATATTATTACAATCTAAAATAACTGCGGTCTAATTGAATATATTTGAAAATGTAATTTATTCCTGTGATCAAAGCTGTAATTTCAGCATCATTACTCCAGTCTTCAGTGTCACATAATCCTTCAGAAATCATTCTAATATACTCAAAAAAGAAAGAATTAATAAATGGCTATATATATATTTATATATTACCAGCAGCAGTATGCTGGTGTCTGGAGATATTAGATGGATATGGGAGGCGTGCAAATGAAAAGTGATTGAGATACAAGAGGGTCCTGCCGTCACCACCATGCTGTGAAACAACAGGAGGTCAATTCTTCAAATCTCAGATGCAATCTCAGGAACAGAGCTATAAACATTGACCGAGTGGGAGGATCTGTGTGTGTCTAAACTTATATGCTAATAACCAAACACACCTTCACTAAATAACGCATACAGACACAGATAAAGCATTTTCACATACTATACAGGCCATTCAAGCACGCATAATGTGTTTTATATATATATATATATATTAGTGGTGTGAAACGATTAATCACATGCAAAATATGTGTATATTTTTTCATAATATACGTATACTGTATACATTTATTATGTATAAATACACACACATACATCATATTTATAAAAAATATTTACATGTTTTTACATGTCCATATTTATATTCATAAACTATCATATTACATATAAATATATTTAATATATAAACATAACATATTTTTCTTAAATGTATGTTTGACAACATCTATCTATCTATCTATCTATATGCGCTGTTAAAATGGTTGTAATTTTAACTGTAAAAAACTCAAAATGCTACTGTAAAAACCTGTTAAATAGTTAATGTAAATTGCAGTGAAAAACTGTAAACTGACATTCCCAGAATTCCCTGCATTCTTTAAATTTGATCTTTTTTCTTTGTAGTAACTATGTTTCTTCTTAGTTTTTTCTTATCAGTTATGTTTATTAGGGTTGTATGTTACATGTAATGAATGTTTATTGCATATTTGAGTTTAATGAGTGTCAACATGATGGTGTTTAGTGTTTGTATGAATGAGACTGAGAACCTTCTATATAT
>JAUCMR010000038.1:2123199-2143046 GCA_032357425.1 Enteromius argenteus | reverse complement strand
CTAACAACATCATATAACACCTTAAAATGCTCTAACAACAAACTATGAAGTCCAGAATACCCTTACAATCATATAGAACACCTTAAAATGCTGTAGCAATATCCAGAACACCCTAACAACTTCATAGGACTCTTTAAAATGTTCTAGTAAAAAACTATAAATGTCCAGAACATCCTAACAACATCATATAACACCTTAATTTGCTCTAACAACAAACTATAAAGTCCAGAATACCCTTACAATCGTATAGAACACCTTAAAATGCTGTAGCAATATCCAGAACACCCTAACAACTTCATAGGACTCTTTAAAATGTTCTAGTAAAAAACTATAAATGTCCAGAACATCCTAACAACATCATATAACACCTTAATTTGCTCTAACAACAAACTATAAAGTCCAGAATACCCTTACAATCGTATAGAACACCTTAAAATGCTGTAGCAATATCCAGAACACCCTAACAACTTCATAGGACTCTTTAAAATGTTCTAGTAAAAGACTGTAAATGTCCAGAACATGCTAACAACATCATATAACACCTTAAAATGCTCTAACAACAAACTATAAAGTCCAGAATACCCTTACAATCATATAGAACACCTTAAAATGCTGTAGCAATATCCAGAACACCCTAACAACACCATAACAACTTCAAAGATCCCATTAAAATGTTCTAGCAACAAACTATAAATGTTCAGAACACCCCAACAACCTTATAGAACACCTTAAAATGATGTAGCAACAAACTACAATGTCCAAAACATCCTAGCAACATCATCTAACACCTAAAAATGCTGTAGCATTAAACTATAATATCCAGAACACCCTAAAAATCATATAAAACATCTTAACACCCTAACAACTTCATAGGACCCCTTAAAATGTTCTAGCAATGAACTATAAATGTTCAGAACACCCTAACAACATCATATAACACCTTAAAATGCTGTAGCAATATCCAGAACACCCTAACAACACCATAACAACTTCATAGGACCCCTTAAATTGTTCTAGCAATGAACTATAAATGTTCAGAACACCCTAACAACATCATATAACACCTTAAAATGCAATATCCAGAACACCCTAACAAACCATAACAACTTCAAAGAACACCATAAAATGCTCTAACAATGAACTAAATATCCAAAACTCCCTAAAACACCCTAACAACCTCATAGAACACCTTCAAATGCTCTAGTAACAAACTATAATGTCCAGAATACTCTAACGATCATATAGAACACATTAAAATGCGGTAGCAAAATCCAGAACACACTAATAACACCATACCAACTTCATAGAACACCTTAAAATGTTCTAACAATGAACTAAATATCCAGAACACCCTAAAACACCCTAACAACCTCATAGAACACTTTACAGTGCTCTAGCAACAAACTACAATATCCAGAACATCCTAACAACATCATATAACACCTTAAAATGATGTAGCAACAAAACTATTAAGTCCAGAACACCCTAAAACACCATAACAAATGTATAGAACACCGTCAAATGCTCTAGCAATAAACTATAACAATGAGAACATCCTAACAACACCCTAACAAATTTATAGAACCCCTTAAAAAGTTCTAGCAATGAACTATAAATATCCAGAACACCCTAACAATCATATAAAACACCTTAAAATGCTGTAGCAATATCCAGAACACCCCAACAACACCATAACAACATCATAGAACCCCTTAAAATGCTCTAGCAACAAACTACAATGTCCAGAACATCCTAAAAACATCCTATAGCAACTATATAGAAAGCTCTGTCAAACACACAGAACAGCATTGGTGATGCTACAACCTAGAACACTCTAGCAATTCACTATAACAGCCTAGCAACTGCACAACAACGCCATGGCAACCACCAAGATTCTAACACTCATTTTCTTCAGGAATGTAAAAGCCTGGTTGTTTTATTGCACTGGAGCCTGGACTGTTCTACTGCCATATTGAGGTATAAATCCATAAAGCTAAAAATGTGAGTCCTGTTTTGGAACATGATGATATTTCTTGAAGTCAGGCTGTTTGCTGACGGTGAAGGGAGCTTGTGTGAGACCAGCGGTCCCTCAGAAACCCAATCCATCCACACAGTTGATCTCTCATAAAGACGAGGAGCCTCATGACTGATGTGGAGCAGTGGAAGTTATAGCGACCCAGGGACACACAACTCTTTCTCCTTCCTCAAACAGCAGTCATCCTCTCGAGGTGGATTTCTGAGGACCATCATGGACATTCCCACATGTGTTCATATCATTTAATGTCATCCTTTACAAAATACATCACTACACAGGTGTAAGAGTGAAGACACAACTTTTCCAGAACACACATACTGTATGGCTTTTAAAATGCTGCAACAAAATGAACTCTGTAGCTGTATTAGTTGATATCATAATTTGAGAATACATTCTGTGAGATACATGACTCACAGGTTAAAAAAAATAAAATCTTAAAAAAAATATAGGATTTTCTAAAGATAAAATTATATTCACAAGGAAAAATATATTACTAATAATACTGATTTTTTATATATCACATATCAAAATGTTTGCCATTTATTATTGAAAAACACAAGTGTGTAAAGATAACTTGTTATGCAATGGGAGAAACTGACTATTAATATCATAAAATACAATATGCAAATGCAATGTTTTATGTATCATAATTAATGTTTATTTTTTATTAATAAATTCATAGTTTTTGAGTTTGAAAGAAGCATAGCTAGCTTATATTTTGCAGTGTTCAAGTTTTAATATCAAATGTTCCAAGAGAAATACCCTACGTATACAATAAAATAATATATCAGCTATTTATGATAAAAATATTTTTAAAATATTGAAAGTAATGTTTCTAAATATGTGTCTAAAGATAAAAAATAATAGCTATAAATAAATAAACTATTTATGCACACACACACACACACACTGTTTTATAATTAATTATAAGTAATATTAATATTCAGAATAATTTATAAGTAAAAAGTAAAATAAAATGTATAATTATTATATCATATGTATATACATTTTAAAACATAAATTATAGAATTTATCTAATAATTTTTTTGTGAAATATACTTTTCTGATAATAAACATCTTTAGAGAGATATTAACGACTTCACCACTGTAAAATAAAATGTTTTATACAGCACATACGATAAAATATTTAAAATGTTTTGAAAAACATGTTTTTAAAGATAAATAATAATATAAATAAATCATTTACACACACACACACACACATAATTTATTATAATCAACTGTAAATAATATTAATATTCAGAATAATTTAAAAGTAAAATTTGTGCAATATACGCTGAAGATAGTATACATTTTCACACAATCAGAGAGATATTAACGCCTTATCTACTGTACATAAACATAAATAATAGAAATCTATCTATCAACTATATTACCTTATCACATTTCATAAATGTTTCTCTTTTGATAATGAACCGATTGCTTCCTGAACAAGGTGTAAAAAGGTTAAACTGGTTAATATGTTGCACAAATGTTCAAGCCATGTTCCAATTTCCGCTGAAATTTCCAGTGGGCATCTGAGGCAGCGCTGCACAATGAGAGAAATATACTACTCCACTCCTGCCTGCAGATTTTTCTCATAAAAAAAGCCTTTGATAGTTTAGCCATCTGGTCAGAGCCTTGAAAAAATCCTCATAAAAGAGGCCCAAATAAGGTCAGAGGTCACCCCCTCCCAGGGTCAGGAGGCCCTTGAAGGTTGTTATAGTGGACTTTGCTGAAGTTGTCAACCACAATCTACATGAAAAATTAATGTGCGTCCTCCTTTTTAAACATGTATTTCATTACAGTTAACAAAAGCCGCGGCTCGAGTTCTCCGGACTGAAACAACAGATCGGCCACAAAATTGATCTGTGGCTGCGGGGGAAAATGAGATTAGCACAAATATATCAGATGTAATCAGGGAAAACATTGATTTGATCTGTCCGTCTTAAGAATAAGACATTACACTGAATGCTGACCATATATTGCCTTGCAACAGACCGTTCATTTGAGGTGATAGATCATGATTTGACGTATTTGTTTAGGCATACGCTGTCATTCATTAACCAGTGCAGTGACTCTACACATTCCTGGCATAGCTGCAGTTAAAGACTGGTTAATCTGGGAGATCTGGTAAGAGACATGGATCAGCAAATATAACCAGACTCTGCTGGGAGGACTGAAGGGTAACACGTTCAATCTGAGGGAAAAGATGTAGATTTAATATATATATATTCATATATATTGTGCTAATAATAATAATAATATATATATATATATATATATTATTATGTATGTTATGTAAGTAAATAATACATTCTGACTTTTTATTTTTACTTATAAAAATAATAAAAATG
The DNA here is from genome assembly GCA_032357425.1 of Enteromius argenteus. NCBI lineage: Eukaryota > Metazoa > Chordata > Actinopteri > Cypriniformes > Cyprinidae > Enteromius > Enteromius argenteus. Next base: position 2,138,654 of record JAUCMR010000038.1, on the reverse strand, counting down.
ATAAATAAATAATATATTTCACAAACAAACATAAAAGTGAATTCTTTAAAAAAATATATAGTGCTAATAATAATAATAATAATATTAATAATAATAAATAAAACATTTCACAAACAAACATACAAATAAATATATATTTTTTATTTGTATTTATTTAAAATAAATAAATAAATGTAAATAAACAACAACTTCTGACTTTTTATTTTTACTTATAAAAATAATAATAATGATAAATAAGTAATATAATATATTTCACAAACAAACATACAAGTAAATTCTTTAAAACATATATATATATATATATATATATATATATATAGTGCTTATAATAATACAATATTATAATTTTAAAAATAAATAAACGTAAATAAATAATACATTCTGACTTCTTATTTTTACTTATAAAAAAATAAATAATACATTTCGACTTTTTACAGTAAGGCACTTACAGCTATAAATGATTAATAATGTAAAAAATAGTAAATAAAGTCTTAAACATGTTAGTGTGATAAAATTCCCTTGGTGACAAATAACTAGAAGGTTCATTTTCATTACAATGATAGTCTCAGGACAAAAAAACCCCTATGATTTACAAGCTTTGCATTTCTTCTTGTAAAACACATACTCCACATAATTCAATTGCAAGTGCCTAAATGAGTCAAAATTAATTTCTCAGCTAATGATCATCCACATTAGCCACAAATGCTGTCTTGTATTAAACTCAGAACATTCTGTAAAGGTCTAAATGATTTTATGTTCTGTGTTTATGTTGTTTGGTCTCTTGAGGTAGCAGTTAAATCTGAACAGCTTTGGGAATATGGGCCGGTTTAGAAACTGGTAAACGCAGGGTACGTTCTTATCATCTACAGAACATATAATGGTGCAACGACAAGCCTGTGGTTAACCCTGACCTATCCAGGGCTTGTTATTACAAAATGTCTGCAGATGAAAGGCAGACACTGGAAACTATCTGTTAAGACTTTATTTAAGCTACCACAGCTTTGGGAGTTAATGGAAAACGGCATTTTTTAATCTTTTTATGTGGGATTCAGGATTCTTCGGATCTTATATCCCTAAAGAAACCCTCTTAAGAAAAAACAAAAGAAAAAATGTAAAAGTAAAAGTACAGTATGGACTGTAATGTATGTAATGTAATGTGTGTTCATCACATATCTATCTATAAAATCAATGGACTATTTTTGTAAATGTATTAAATAAATAAATTATTAGTTTAAAATATATAATATAACTATAAAATCCAAGTTTCTAAGGATAATAAAATTTTTCCAGTGTAATATTCATACAAAAAATGACGGTAAAAATGTTTATATATATATATATATATTTTTTTTTTACTGTCATTTTTCGTACGAATATTACTTACATATACTTATATAAATTCCATATATTTCATGCTTAATAAAATAAAATAAAATTAAATTAAATTAAATCAAATTAAATTAAATAATACAAATACAAAACAATAACATAGCCAATTGTTTTCAATGCTCAGTATACAAGTTCTGTATTTTCCTAGCTGTCCCACAATTCCTGTTCCCAAACAACCAAGAAAAACAAGTTCGTTATGAGAAGATGCATTATAAACATTTCCCTGAGATCCCGCTATCAGTCAAGTTCCTGTTCCTCGTGTCACAAAAACACAAACACATGTTTAGAGCTGGTCTACTCGTCATCACAGAGAAATATGAACCAGATGCATCCGTCAGGACGAGCCCTGATCCTCAGCGAGAGCCGAACACAGTCTCAGATATATTTACCTCAGTGGTGTATTGATACTGGCTTCAGAAGACAGCGATTGACTCTACGCCTCGCTTCAAACCAACAGAGGCAACAGCAAATGATACTGGCCTGGGTGTCCGGTTTCTAAGGGACCACTGAGGCTTCTGGGATATGATGTGCTCCATTTAACACCACGGATAGACATGACTGACCAAAACTATACACACACACAGAGAGCACTCAGAGCACAACATCAAGCGTGGGTTACCTGTGAGAACTCACTGTGTGGGAGGCACATGACCCACAGATTCATGGACAACTTTGTACAGAGACCCGGAGGGCCAAATTACTCAAAATTAAATAATTAAATAAATGTTGAAATATATAAATAAATCATTAAATACATAATGAAATAAATAAATACATTAAATAAATGCAGAGATGTATAAATAAATAAATATTTATTTATTAATTAATTAATTAATTTATTTGTTTGTTTGTTTGTTTAGCAGAAATAATGAAATACAGATATATAAAACAAACATTAAGAAACCTATAGGCCTAATATTATAAACACTAGAAACATTTACTTCCCTACAAATAAACAAATAAATGAATGAATGAATGAATGAACACATCAATAAACAAATGAATAAATAAATGAATACATCAATAAATGAATGAATGAATGAATGAATACATTTATTATGTATATATGTATATATTTCTGCATTTATTTCTGCATTTAATTATGTCATTATGTATTTAACAATTTATTTATATATTTCAAAATGTATTTAATTATTTAATTTTGAGTAATTTTGCCCTCCATAGTACTGTTACACTAATATAAATAAAACATACTTGGATAAAATGTAATAAAGAAAATAAATAATAGTAAAATCATAAAATTATAAAATAAAATAATTATGAAAAGAAAAATGACCAAGAACTAAATATAAAATTTTATATAGGCCTATATATATAACAACACACAACATATTGACATGAAATAAAAATAACAGACTTGGGAGGTAATAAAACCAACTCACATCTCACTGAAACAACGAGACCAGAAAGTCCCATTAGCATTAAAATAAAGGCAACAGAAAAAAAAGAGAAACACAACCCAGACTAAAATCAAATCATAAAAAAATTAATTCACGAACAAACAAACAAATAAATAATAAAATTCTGAAGAGAAAAATAACAGACTTTTATGAAAACAGCTGACTCTGACTGAAATTATGAGAACGGAAATTTCCATTAAAGCATATAAACAAAAGCCCAAGAGTATTCAGCATTCCTGAGGTTTTGGCTCGTCGTTAAAATAAAGCAACATGAGCAGCCTGATTACAAAATAGGCGGGAAATTCCACGTGACAGTTACAACTAAAGAAGCTTTTTCTCATAATCAACATGATCGGAGAGAGGGAAAACAAACAAACAGTATTTCTCACAGAGCTCTGCCTGAGGCGGGACGGGGGTCTTCATTACACCATGTGCTTATTAATCTTCTCTAATTACAGGTTTCTGTTTCTCAAACCGAGGCAGCTGGAGTTTTATCATTTGTCATGAGTTTGGAGTCCAGCTGGCCATCTACAGCTCTAGTGATAACACGGCTGGGACGTAATGACCCAAAAAATGACAAAAATGAATTATTTCATTATTTATGCCTTCATGTTGTTTCAGACCTTCACACAGATCCTTCCCACACAGTGAGACTCCAACAAGGAAAAAAGACAATTTTTCACTCAGAAATGGTTTCACAAATAATTACATAAATAACACACAGAATTAAACCTGAAGAAAATGAACTAGAAATAATATTTTTTGGCAGAACATATGTTTTTATTATTATCATTATTATTAAGTAGTCTTTTTTTTTGCAGACTGAATAATTAACTGAACATATATATGTCATTACTTTATATTATATATATATATAGTTAATGCTTTAAATACTGAATCACGTCGGGGTCAAGCAATGTCTTCTCCTATAGCTAAACTAAGCCTCATTTTATTCCACTATTTACTTCTTGTTAATTGTTTTTAAATTTTTAAGATCACGTGCGGTCGTATAACCATGTCACTGCATATCGTACTGTGTATGACTGTGTATGTGACAAATAAAATTAGAATTTTGAATTTGAATACTAAATTATAATTAAACATGGCAAGTATAGTTCGAATACAAGTTTTATATTAATTTAAGTATTGAAAAAAACCTATTCTCAATGGTGTTAATATTAGTTTAAGTTTTTTAAGTTAAAAATAATAACCTAGTTCTGAAGCAGTGCTATTTTATTAGTAGTGATACTCAATATTTTATTTTGATATTGTACTTATATTTTACTTATAATTGTTTTTCATTTTTTAATTCATATGTCATGAATTTTTGTGTTCGTTTCTATTCATTTTTTATTTTATTAGTGTTTAACTTTTTATTCGTTTTTACAAATAAATACAAATAAATTAAATTGAGTAAATGAATGAATGAATAAATAAAACAAATAGTCAAATAATAAAATACATTTGAATGAATGAATTAGGAGAGGAAAATAATATAAAATAAAACATTTAATAAAATAAAAACATGAATTAATGAAAAATTGGTAATAAAATGAAATAATTAATATAATCATTCAGACAATAAATAAACAAATAAAGTTTTAACATAGTTTTATATTAGGTTTTAGTTTATTTGGTTATTTTAGCACCAATCAAAATGAGATATTTTGCTGAGTTTGTATTTTATTTAATAATTTGATTTACTTTATTATTCCATTTTATTTTATTTCAACTAACACATTTTTCCCCCTGGGTTTAGTAAATAATAAAAACCCTGTTATAAAGTCGTTCGATAAGTCTGTGCGACAAGAAAAAAAAAAAAATCGAAATTAAATGTTGGCTGTTGAATTAAATGTTCAGTTCTTTTTCTTTTTTCTTCCACAGATGACAAGCACAGTCAGACAGGTTAATGAGGATGAGTAAACGATGACCAAAGACAAACAAACAAACAAACTAAAGATTCAAGCAGAGTCAAACACTCTCAGACTCATTTGAAAGCTCAAATCCAGTCCTTTAACTTTTACAGGAGCTCCTCTGATGGAAACATGCTTCAGATGCGTCAGGAGCTGCCTTCCACCAGCTGCACAAAACAGGAATGCTCTTTTGGGAAGGAATGCATCATGCAGGAATAATTGCCCTCGTCCCTCTCCGGGCACTCAGTTAAAAGAGATTCAGATGGTTTGTAATCTCTCCTCACCACCCCTCCTCCTCTGAGCGCGAGGGGGGCAGGGTGTGTTTGACGCCGGGTCATCCACACACCCCCAAACACACTAACAACATTAACCATCCCGTTCAGACGGCTCGATCAAAATATGGCTAAAAAAGATGCTGATCAAAGATTGGACTCCGCTGGCCTGTTTGTGCTCCCAAAGGTCAGCATTATGGGGAAACTCTGCAGAGCTGCTCATTGGCTGTAGCTCGTCTTTCAGAGCTGGTCACATGGGCTGGAATAACGCTTCACATCACATGATTAGGTGTTATTACTGCGGCCGATCAGACTGTCTAGACTCATATCAGCAGCAAAGCATGACGTCTTTTAATTTGATTTGATGTTTGAAGACTTTGGTGTCCAGCTCAACCTCCAAAAATCCTCTCCCATATTTCAGCTGTTGCTCTGAATGAATCATAAATAAACAACAAAAATCACTTCTTGATTGTATTTGCCTTAAAGAAATGTTGTACTGAATTATTTTTAATTTTTTAAACGTGATATGTGTAAATTATCACTGAATATCTAAAGTAATTTTATAAAAATAATAATTATTTTTTATGATATTTTATTTTATACATTTATTAATTATATTTTATAGTATACAATTTTATTACATTAACATAATTATATTTAACAATGCATACTATTTTTTTATTTATTTTTTTCATATACTATATTTAATAATGATGTATATAATAATGATACTATTATGACATGTTAAAAATATTTCTTACTAAGGATATTATAGTGAAGAATTTTTAAACATGACAATTATCATAAGTTATAAAAACAAGTTATTATAAAAATAACTACAATTATTTATCTATAATAAGATTCTTTTTTTCTATTTTAGGAAAATGCATTTATAATTGAACAATTTTCCAACTATGTCTTAAAAATATTTCTCCTATGGCTATTATAGTTTGGGATTTTTGAATATGATATAATTGACATATATATAGTTATGGTTATATATATTTTCTAAATAATTATAATCATAATAATCTTAATTGTGCATTTTATTGTATAATTTTACTACACAAATTGTCTTTATATTATTTGTGTTTTGTTCCAATTTTCTAAAATTAAAGGAAATAAAGTGAAAATGTAACAATCTTTCAATTATTTTACTTCAGTTGTAGTATTTTAAGGCTGTCAAACTTAAACAATCAGTTCACTCAAAAATTCTGTCATAATTTATTGTTATTATTTTTATTATCTTTCTTCTGTGAAACACTCAAAAAAGATATTTTCGTAAATACTGTACAGAAACCCCCCCCCCCAAACCTATTTCGCCTTTGTTTGATAGAAAATATATTAACATACAGAATTTAGATTTTTGGGTGAACTATTCCTTTAACGAGTTTATCTAGTTTCCTCACCCGTTCTGAGCAACAGAATGATCTAGTTATCTTCAGATATGCGAGTGAAGTACAGGATAATGGCTTGAGTGCTGATATTTAGCTGTTCTTCTAGTTGTTTACCAGTTGTTTATATCTGGACTGTGTCCACCTGTAGCTGTGCGCCTCTATATTTGGCCTCCTGATGCTTTGATAAGGCAGTGTTTCTGGCATCTCGTCACCTCCCTCCCTCTCACACACACGCACTGGTGTGGATGGTGGGAGGTCTGGCGACCCGCCCTGGTGAACGCTGGAAGAGGAAGACGCTCTCTTGTGAGGACAGACCCCCAGCGTTCATACAATCATAACTCATGATCTTCTGTGAACACACTCAGAGCTGCACGCTTAATAAATGATGCTTTCAGTAAACGGACTGATGCTGTCATTACAATGCAATGTTGATTTCACCTGTCCTTTTTAATATTTTCAATGACATTCTTACTGAAGTTATCAGTTTGTATTGTGGCAATAATGGCCAAATGGTGTTGACATTGCTAGATTATGAAACTAAATATGTACTGTTTGTCATTAGGATTGTGAGGTGTAGCGTGTGCTTTATAGAGAGCCGCATGGAGCTGAGGATTCAGACTTCTCTTGCTTTCTCAGAGCACTACTTAAGGTTGCTCGCTGTAACTGCAGCCTGTGAGTTACTGCATTTTGTGGTTGTACAATAATATAGAACAATTACATAATGTAGTGGTTACTTTATAGAAAATTGCATCACTCTGGATCCATGCCATGTGGGCAGCGGCCCATCATATGGCACAACTGTCCTGTCCCATTGCTGTCTCCTTCACTGCCTAATAAAATAAAAAAATTCAATTAAATTAAATAAAAAAAATATTAAATTAAATAATAAATTAGGCTATATATATAATTTTTTAATATTTTTTCAAACATTTAAACCATGTTAAAAAATAATTTCCAAATATATCTTCAAGAAAAAAAAAAAAATAATATTTTATTTAAAAGATTTTCACCTGGTGGTCATTACAAAAACCATAGCAATTGTAATTTCAAGCAAATAAAACATTCTTGAAAGGACAAAAGTATATTTATAAAATTTTTATACATGTATTTAAAGATATAAATGTATTTGTTTTTTCTAAAAATTTCTAAAAATCTGAAAATCATAAAAGACGCAAAGATGAGCAATTTAATATTATTGAAAAGATTTTTAATGATGGTCATAAAAATCATAATATATATATATATATATATTTATTTATTGCATTTTTAAACAAGAAACTTGTTGAATCTTAAAGGGATGTGAAAAGTAACAATTAAAATTGATCAAAAGGATTTTCCCAGGAGTCATGACAAACAGACATAAATATGACTTTAACCCTACACAACATTCTATACAAATATATTTATATATTTCATCAAATTATATCTAAAAGATTTTCTCATTATGGACAATATTTATTTATTTTTCTACCAAACATATTCAGTGTCACAAACGCTCAGAGCACCATAGCAACAACCATTCAGACTAAACATTCCGAATTTCATTTGAAGAAATTCTAATTTTTGAATGATGTCAGGCATTCCACGAGCAATCCTTTAGAATGTATTCGGAAATCAGAGCAAGGCAAAGCAGAAAGCTCTTATTTGCAACTGTTGCAAATGATTATACCTTATAATATTTTACCTCCAACGTATAACGCGTGAAATTAGAAATTTTAGGCCCCAAAGCAAAACGTCTCTAACTTCCTGATGGCCCCTAATGCTCTTTGACTCAGCATTGAATGGTGTCAAACATGGTTCTGATGCCTCTGTATGACTGAACTCACTCCCCCGCTGAGAAGATAATTAAACAATTTCAAGGACAATAGCTGAGCTCTGCCTCCCCCGACCACCTAACGTCCTGAGCAGTTGTTCTGGATTAAAACCGCTGAAAGATCAAGACCAACACTGTTGTGATTTCCGTTACTGACTTCTCAAAAAACGAGCGGATGAGTTTAATATACCTGAAAAGTGATGATTGGGACTGTAATTAGGAAATGAGCTTGTTAACCTTTTCTGGTGGAGTGTCCTGGGAGGTGAGCTTCATGGCTGAGCACACTGTAATGCAGCACTTGAATTCAGCCGTCGTTCAAGCGTTGGGAAACAGTGCTTCTCTTGATATAGCTGACTGCACATACGAGCCGTGTATAATTACTGCCCGCTCCTGTGTGAACTTGTGCACAAAATCTGTCCCACCACAGAGAAAGCGAGATGGAAATAACTAATGCTTCCCTTCACAAACTGTGCAATTAACACCTTGTTAAAGGTGCGTAAGGCCTTACATATGGAAACTATTACACAGCCTGAACTTTCAACTAGTCTCTCTAGAAATCACTAACTTTTCTAATCCAGGGGAAATAATGGCTATTTTAGCACTTTTGGACTATATATGTGTCCTTTGTCTTCAAGGTAGGACTTTATTACTGTAAAAGCTTTTACAATGCTTTTACACAATCAAACTATATATATATATATATATAACTGCCATTTTTAAAAAATATATAACATAATTTGTAGAAACATTTTTTTTAAAAGTCATGTTAAATAATTTTCTGTAATCATATATTATGTGGTCTATATATATATATATATATATATATATATATATATATTAGTGCTGTAAAATTATAATTGCAATTAAAAGTTTTTATTCACATATTATATGTCTGAATATTTATTTTTTATATATAAATGACACATAAATACAAAAAATATGCTGTGTTTATATATTAAAATATTTATTTGTAATATAAATAATATAAATATAAATATGTATATATGTAAATACATGAAAATATTTTCTAAATATAAACTGTATGTGTGTGTATTCATATTTACATAATAAATATAAAAAGTACACATACATATATTAGGTAAACAAAAACTTATTTTGGAAATTTTGAAAAAACAGAGTTATCAGTTTTTTGCAAGAAAACTCTTCACACACACACATATATAAATAAATATATATATATATATATATATATATATGTAAAATATTTTAAGATGACTGAAGTTGTCTGTGGTCATCTGTAATTTAAAACTCCTCTAAAAAGAGGCCCACTTTGAAAAGATAAACTCTGATGACAAATCTTCCGTCAACTTCCGCCTTGCCCTTTTAACTTAAGCTGTGCTTCACAATGCCTAGAGGTTTCATATCCTGACTCACAGCAACTCAGGCATAAAATTGATGTTACCTATTCAGACGGTGACCCTTTGACTGGGTTTATAGTGCTCATTACATCCTGACTAACGGTCCAGGCATGAGAGAGACTGTGGAAAGAACAGAAGCTGTGAAGTCTGAATGTTAAACGGTGGCATTAGAACAAACCTGTAGGCCATGATTACAAACTGCGCTCGCTTATTCCCCAAGAAGGAGGCTTGAATCCCAGACTCGCTAATTAGCTTAACTCACAGAGGAAGCGTGTTCAGATGTGTCAGCTGAAGTCCCTGAGTGAGATTTACAGAGTGAAAGACAGATAAAAGTACACAAGGACTGCAGTGGATTTATCTTTAAATGGAGATATTGGAAACTGGAACATTCCTGGTGTTTACACAACAAATTCTGTGATCGCAGTAAAAAAGATACGACTTTTTTGATACAAATAAAGATGCAATACTGTGAAAAGCCCAATTTTGCATAAACTACTTTTTGAAAATAATTTGAGAGATTTTAGTGCTATTCCTGCAATCTTCAGTATCACATGATTCTTTATGAATCATTTTAACACGCTGATTGGCTGCTCCAGAAACATTCATATTTTTGTGGATTAATAATTTTTAGGGTTTGATGAACAAATGTTTTGCAGCTTTGATTGAAATCGATTTTGATTTGACCATATAAATGTCTTTACTGTCAAAAAGTTCAAAATAAATAAATATGAATTTTCCAAGACTTTTGAGTTGTAATGTATCAAGGTTTCCACAAAAATATGAAGCAGCAAAAGCTGTAAAAAATCTCTCTATATATAATAAATGATATATATGAAAAGTTTATTTGCAAAAACACATAACTTTATACATAACATAACTTTTAGTTTGCTATATTTGTATTTTTTTAACCTAATCAAAATAACCCAACTGCAGTTTGACTGAGATGTTTGATTGTTTTTTGAAAATCGTTAAAAATTGAGTTATGTGTTTTTGCAAATGAACTCTTCTCACACATGCAGACACACAAACACGTGCCAAAACAGAAAAGATAGATTACAATATATATATATATATAAAAATTACTTTTTAAGATTTAAAAATATTTTTAATGGGTTTTCCAATGTGTGGAAACTTATATTTAGTCACAAACCAAACCAAACCAAACCAAACCAAACAAACTACTAATCACTGTCCAGTCTGGCCGTGATATTTGTCACTGAACCAGTATCTGATATCTCATTAGGTATGAAGCTAGTTTCATTATACCCGAGCAATAAAATGGTCAAACATTAATTTGAAAAACTTCTAAGCAAAATCTTCCCAGACAGATGATTGCCACCTACACAGACCCTGAACCCAGAAGATTAATCTGTGCAGGAATCCTGTTGGTGAGGTGTTGACACCCAGTGTCTCATTTGAGCTTTTAGGGCAGCGCTGTTATCTCTCCGGCCAGGGTGCACTTATCACACAAAAGGCAACTGTATGTAACCAAACACAATAGGAGTGATTGAATGCATTCCTACATTGGTGTTGGGTTACGCCGGGGCCTTTTTAATAGATGATATCTGGCCCAGGGCTTGTGTGTCTTGCATGTGCATCTTATCCATTACTAAGAATTGGTGTGGTATTTACATAAGAGCATTTGAGGGATTCTTTTCACAGCGGGGAAAGAAGGAAGCCTATGAATGTTTTAGACAGGTGGAAACGGTCAAGAGAAGCTCAAATGACTTTCGACAGGTTGTGTGTTCTCAAAGCAACTGCATAATTCACAAACACCAAAAAAGAGTGATGAGGAATGGGTGTCAAAACACCTCCATTCTCTCAACCGACTGCATGACGTGCTGTATTGAAGGAGATCACATGTGTGCGGGAAAATAAAATAAAATATATACCTAGAAAAACAATAAAAACAATGGCATGGTGTGATATTTATAACGTGCATGCTAGACACTGTCAGCAAAAAATAAATCAATTAAAATAAAATAATAAACAAATAAAATAAAATAAGGAAAAAAAAGTTATAGCTTACTAGCTATATTATCAAGATGGCAGCGGTGACAGCAATGGTAACACGTGAAAATACTTTGAATTTTACATGTATTCAAATAGCAATGAGCTAGTACATACTACTAGTACATACTACCTGAACAAAACAAAAAACAAAACCTTTAGAGAAACAACAAAATAACTGCATAAGGTGCTGTTTACACTGTATTGAAGAAGTTTAGTTATACAAATGTATATTTATATTATATATAATGGATTTATTTTATATAGCAGACACTCATGAGTGATGTGTCCAAACTTGTGATCCGTAGTGTGTTTACCAAAGCATATCTCCATAAATTTGAAAGAAATTGAGTGAAAGCAGAAGGTACTGTGATACCGCTTCACAATGGCCACATCATTAAAACGTTTGCAGACTCTTTCACCCATGAAGAGATCATCAGACCACCAACACATTGATAGCGCGGGTGGGTGGGATCTCGTATGCTAATCTGGCAGATGTCCACAGATCTGGATGCATTCCAGGACCACTATAAAAACAAAGCATCATTCTTCCATCTGGAAGAGCCACCGAGTGTCCACTCACACCGGCCCGCCTTTACCATGAATATCAATGAAAAGAGATGTGCATGTCTGGAAAACTGTCTGGGAATATCAAACCAGTTCAGAGGAAAATTATTTTAATAAATGCTTTCTTGATGCATCAATTTAGTTTCCCTTGAAATTCCTTGGGACACAAAAAAAATGTGAAACACACTAGATTTTTGTGAAGAAAACATGCATGCTTTCCTATGCAGTTTTAACTTAAAATAATTCATTTTAAAGTTAATTACATTTAAAGTCCCTACCATAAGTTCAAATTTATATTTTACTCAGGTTCTTTCATTTAAAAAGCTGTTTCACTCATTTTATCTTCTGCTGGGAGAATATCATTAGTCTAATTACTTGGAAAAGTAATAGTCCAACTCATCACATAGTCATTTCCCTCCATGTGTCCCATACAGTAATCTGATCCTCAGACCAGGGCGTTTTCACTCCTCAGTGGAAGTTTCCATGTCTTTGCTCCTGATGGCCATTGTCTGTCCATTCATGCATCAGAATTCATCTGCTCATGGTTTCCTGTGTGCCACAATGATTAGGGGTTTGAGCGCTAATGCTTTTATAGCATGAGTTCAGTGGGTTCACAGCCATGTTCTGACCAATGAGAAAATATGAATAGTAAAGGATGAAAATTGTAAGGAAGACAACAGTTCTGGTTCTGGTTCAAGATTCCAGTTTTATCATACAGTATAATTAAATACCACTTGATTGGGATTAATAAATTAAACAAAGAAACCAACAAATAAAATAAAAACACACTGCATAGATATATATATATAAAATGTATATTAGTGCTGTCATACGATTAATTGCATTCAAATTAAAATGTTTTGTTTACATAATATATGGGTGTGTGCTGAGTATAGCCATTATTGTTTGGTCACGCTCAACTAAATAAAATAAAATAATAATAAAAAATAAAATAAAATACTTAAAAACACTTACACAAACAATAATATAAAATAATAAAAATCTAATATAAAAGTACATAAAACATACTTAAAAAAACAAGAACATGAGGTTCTAACTAACCTAATAAAAAAAAAAATACATCAAACATATTTCCAAAAATATCTTAATCCATAAGCTGAAGCGTGTAGACCAAAACGTTATGATGGGAAAAAAAAGAATAATAATTTTTGATTCGCTGTGTATTTGCCAATGCATTCCTTCATAAATGAATAATTATTTTTAAAAACTTTTCAACTAATATTATATCAATAATAAATCAATTTTAGTGAGTCCAAAAAAATCCAGGGAGTTAAACAAACAAACAAACTAATAATTAGATTTTTTACAAGAAAGTTTTTGTTGGCTGAAATTTTTCCTACATCAAGACTAGCAGAGTTAATGGACTAACTGAGTGACGCATGCAAGAATAAATAAAAAAGAGAAAAAACAGTGTGAGACCATTGTGAATCCAGATGACCAACATGCCTCCAAAGAAAAGACACTGATTTGAGAGAGGATGAAGCAATTTTCTACTTGCTAACGGTTGCACTTAATTGCAGTGCCTGTTTTTTGGTAATCAAACAAGATCTATTAATAAAGTTTGTCGTCACTGCAGCCTTTTCAGTTCATTTTATCTGATTCCTTTTAGAGATAATGGCTAATGCTACATTTCCATCCTGAAATATCAGCCGTGGCATTTGCTGTCAGCTCCACTGAGGATGCAAGCTTGAATGGGCAGGTAAAGCAAACGAGGCCTTTGAAACGCACACAGCCAGGAGTCAGCCAGCAACACAGTTGGACAATGGGATAAGATGCGTGGAGATCAGATTTCCTTCATGTTTGTTTTCTTAGGATAAGGTATGCCCGAGCAAAGAAAATATTGGCCTTCCCTGTGGCCATCTGTCGAATGTTCTGGAATCTCGAAAAAAGCCTAATGCTAATTTGTTTTATTATGCACAGGGCTTGAAAAGAGCAAATGCCATCATGACTGTTTCATTAATCCGCCCTACCCCCAAATCAGACCTATCTGGCCATATTCATTCTATTCAAAACATGGTTTGGGGTTGCTGAATTTGAATATGCATGCTTTTTAAGCAAGCCACTGATTTGCATTCATCCAACGTGGTTTACTTCAAACGCCTCTCTGACCAAGAGTGGTTTCATTGAGCATTTTTTTATATTATTCAAGAAAAATGGGCAAAATCTGAAACCGTTTCACTAATGATAAATCAAATGAATCACAAGACAGTGTTTAAATTATTGAAACAGTCACGCTGTGTAATATAACATCAGATAAAATGTCACAATTGTAAAAAATAAAGTTGCAAATGTGAGAACGTAGCAATTATGAGAAATAAAGTTTCATTGTGCAGTATAAAATCAAAATTGTAAGAATTAATTAAAGCTGCATGTAAGGCATAGAGTCACAATTACAGAAAATATATTTTTCACTCATAAGAAAATTGCATTGTGAGGTATAAAGTCACAACTACAAGAAATAAAATTGCAGTTGTGGGAAAGTTGCATATGAGGTATAAAGCCACAATTACAAGGAAAAATACAAATGTGAGGTATAAAGTCACAACTAAGATAAATAAACATGCAATTGTGAAAAAAGTTGCATAGTGAGGTATAAAGTCACAATTACAAGGAAAAATGCAAATGTTGGATATAAAGTCACAACTGTAACTTAATTTCTTGTAGTTGTGAGAAAGTTGCATAGTGAGGTATCAAGTCACAACTACAATAAATAAACGTGCAATTGTAAAAAAGTTGCGTAATGAAGTACAAAGTCACAATTACAAGAAATAAAGTTCCATTGTGAGATATTAAGTCACAATTACAAGGAAAAATGCAAATGCAAAAATGTAAATGTTGCAGTCACAACTACAAGAAATAAAGCTGCAGTTGTGAGAAAGTTGCATAGTGAGGTATGAAGTCACAATTACAAGAAATAAAGTTGCATTGTGAGATACAAAGTCACAATTACAAGGAAAAATGAAAATGTGAGGTATAAAGTCACAACTACAATAAATAAACATGCAATTGCGAAAAAGTTGCATATTGAGCAACACAGTCTCACTCCAACTCGTCACATTTTGACTCTTGGTCAAAACACTTTTGCGTCGCTTTTCGAGGCTCAAGGTACCCCTTTTCAGTCACTTCTCGAAATGAGGGGTCCTCCATTTTTCAAATAGGAAACCCCTAGCGTCAATATGCCGGCGCGAATTTTTTATTTTATTTTATCGTCATAATTAAAAGATATATTGGGTAAAAACATTGGCATTATTGCATATATGTAGGGGTGTGATT
>JAUCMR010000038.1:2099366-2112499 GCA_032357425.1 Enteromius argenteus | reverse complement strand
CAGCACCCTCCCCTCTCTTTCTGCCACTGCCGTGACCATCCCAAGCCAGAATCCCACATTTCGCTCAAACTGAAATCTTCTTCCCCTCTTTTCAGCCTTCGTCGCAGGCAGTCCAAGTCCGGCTCCCGCCGGAGAAGGTTGTTCACGCACACTGCTATTTCAGTGGTCAGCCAAAAACAGGAGTATTGCACT
Source organism: Enteromius argenteus (assembly GCA_032357425.1). NCBI lineage: Eukaryota > Metazoa > Chordata > Actinopteri > Cypriniformes > Cyprinidae > Enteromius > Enteromius argenteus. The sequence goes on along the minus strand of JAUCMR010000038.1, from coordinate 2,112,307 downwards.
CACTGCTTGGACCACTCCTGCAAGTGACGCTCACTCATACCTCTGTTCAGCAGCAGACCTCAAAAGTTGGAGCTCTTGCACCCACTGCACGGACAGCTCCCACCAGAGTAGGTCGTTTTTCCCTCCTGCCATAACAGTAGGTAAACTCAAACTGGAGCATTGCACCCACTGCGTGGACCGCTCTAGCAAGAATTTGCTAGCTGATTTGCCAGCAATTTCTGATCGGAAAACGATTTCTACAGTGCAGAAAGAACCTTACACTGCGAAAAATGGTTCATAAGAAGAAAAGGGTTCTTTGCACAAACACAAAAACCAGCAAAGATATTCAAGGCAAGAAATTGATTCATACCAGAATGCAGTCAGGTCTTAGACAAAATTTTACAAATCTGGATTTAGATTAAAGATTATAAACACAAATATTACATAAACTAATTCCTCTTGCCCAATAAGGCCAGAAATGTATGTTAAAAAATGAAAAAGGTAAATTTTGATTGCATGGTGACTTCATAAAAAACATGCATTAGTGGTAGTTAACCACAGCAAAGTTCCCTGTGGTGTTCTCTCATGCATTTCATGAATTTTACGGCCTCAGAAACAGTGTCCTGATGTGCTTCTCCAGATATCTGTTGAAACTGTACACACAGCTTCACGCGGAGCTGGATAATCACAACACGGCACGTCTGACAACGCTTGCCTTGGTTTCTGTTTGAACATCATTCATAGCGAGTCACAGAGTGTTTTCTCCTGAGCAGAGAGAGAGAGGGAGAGAGCGGTCAGTACTGAGCTGCTAAATCTATTAGCACTGACGGAAAAATCAATGTGCTCTTGTCCCTGCGAGACTCCCACTCAGATGTAGCCTTCACTTCCATGCAAACACACGGCTGTCTGAAGAATGCAGCGGGGGACAGTGACAATGAGGTCGCCAAATATTGACTTCTGTCCAGTGGAGAGCTCATGCTTTTAGAAATATGAGGAAAGTGACGTCAGATCAGAGAGGCTGCTTCTGGAACATCAATTACTGAGACAGAGATCACTGCTGACAAATAACCAAAGATCAAAGTTAGTCACTTATTTATAGTAATGGGGAAAATTAAAAAATAATTGAATAATAAAAGAATCAAATCCTCTTTGACACACACATATATTTCAAGGACATAGCTATGATAAAATCGACGTGACTATAAAGTAAATAATCATATTATTTTGAATAAAAGTAATGATGTAAAACATCAAGAATTGAACTGAGAAGGAATCATCACAAAGATTCAAACTGAGAACAAATAATCAAATCTTTTTCCATCTAGTCACACAATGATGGATGGGTATTTTGGTGCCTTTCATGCTTTGACTAGTTTTAAAGAACAAAACAAATGTATTTATTTATTTACCGTACAAAAAAAATGTATTCAGAGATTCAGTTCTGAAGAATCATGTTTATTGACACACCATCAAGGCTGGTGGAATTTATTTTATTTTATATGCTGAAATCACTGTATGATTAAACTAATATATTTTTAATAATAATTATTAGTTTAAAAAAAAAAAAAAAAGCAAAAAGTGAACTCAATTAAAAAATGAGACTAGTGTCAACTATAAAGTTAACATGTTTAAGGTAAACACAGAATCTCCGAGACTCAATTCAATAACAAATTTTATAAAAAAATAAAAAAAGAATCAAAGATTCTATTCTGAAAAATCAAATATGTATCAAGACACCAACTGGGCTGGAAGAGTTAACTTCATGATATAGAAGTTATTAAATCACTGTACGGTTATACAGTAATTCACAATATTAATTGTAGGGGGAAAAATTAATTAAAACAAATAAAACAATCAAATGCATATATGATTGAACACACCACTAGAGCTGGTTTATTTCATTTAAATGTAGAAGTGATGCAATAACTGTACATTAAATAACAATCATTAAGATTAAAAACGTAACATAATTTAAAAAAAAAAAATGAATATAAGGATCAAATGTTTATTTATTCATGCACAGCCAGGGCTGGTTTAAATGGTCTAAAGTCTTCAGTCTAAAGTCTAGCTGTGATGAAATCAACGTACGATTATAAAGTTGCTGTAGGCTGCTCATTAAAAGAGTCGAGTAACAAAGAATCAAATCTTTTTGTATCTAGGCGGGTTAATTTTTGGCGCCTTTTCCTTTTCTGTTCGTTTAAAAACATAAATCTCTATTGTCAGATTGTAACTGCATTTATTGTATTAACTGTCAAAGTCTAATCAAAGATTCAATGTCGCAGAAACAAATCGAACCAAAGATTCGAATCTTTATCTTTCGACGCCTGGTAGCTTTTAGTGTAATGAATTTCATAATCAAGGAACCACTGGACAGTTATACAGTTAATAACTGCACACATTAACTGTAGCATAACAAAAAAATGAAAATAATCAAATAATAAATTCTGATTAACTGAATCATATCTATCGAAGCAAAACCAACCAGCGCTGAAAATGTTCTCCGTGGTTTCATTTTTCCTCTACATTCAAGCGGTTCTGGCACTGCGAGATGGTATCAAGCAAAAGTAAAATATGAAATGCATGTTGTTGGTAGAAAACAGGTGCTCTCCAGCAGCTCACCTATCCTCTGAGAGAAAGAGGCCACAGGCTTTATCTAGTTGGATTAGTTGAGCTCGCGCTGATGGTTTGTGGCCGGGAAATGGCCTGATATGAGACTGGTGGTCAGACATATGCACGCACAGGCAAAATGCACCACTCATATTTCATGTGTCTCCATCTGCATCTCTACAACTGCCTGAAGATCTTATCTCCTAACTGTCAGTGCAGGAAACGCGATAGTTCTCATGCGCATGACTATGTAAGCATTGGTTAACTACGACTGGAGCGAAATCAAAGCGCATTCGTGTGTAATATCTGCTGGGTTAACTTTTATTTCCTAAATTACACTGAAAACAGGAGATAAGAGGTGACTGATGCCTTTCGGAGATTAAATGCGTCGGTTGCTTGGCTAAACGGCATTATGAAGTTTGCACTGCCATCTACAGGCAAGAAAAGGATTTGTTAAAACAGTTAAACCTTAGCAGCCATGTACCAAAAAATAAACTCGATTTTATTTCCATTGAGAAATGTTGCTGGTTCCTTACCCAAATGTGAAGATAATATTACAACGACGGCGCTTAGTACAGTGGTTTTGATAAGAATCCAGAATGAAATGAGTAATTATCAGAATAGAAGATGTGAAGGGATTTTTGAGACAAAGATGCCTAGAGATTACATACACGCTACACATTACAGCAAGGTTTCACTTGTTGTTAGAAGTATTAGTTAATGTAGACTAACAATGAACAACACTTATAATTTGGTTCATTTCACTATTTACAAATACCTTTTTTAAAAACAAAAGATATATAATATAAACAATGTGTTAGCTAACATTAACAAACAGGTTTAAATGCTGTAAAAATATCGCTCATTGTTCATGCATTAATTAATGTTTACAAAGGAAACTGTTTTAAAGTGTCGCCCCAAAATGAATATAACTTACATTGATATATATAGATATGAATTAAGACTTATTAACACTGTAACCTGTAAAAAAAGAAAAAAATAGAGCCCAATTATGTTAAGTGCTTTTGAAAGAAGTCTCTCTGATGCTCACCAAAGCTGTATTTATTTGATCAAAACATACAGTAAAAACAGTGATATTGTGAAAGAAACTTTTTATTTTGGTTATATTTTAAAATGTAATTTATTCCGGTGATGCTAAACTGATTTTTCGGCATCATTACTCTAATCTTCAGAGTCACATACTCCTTCAGAAATCATTCTAATATTCTGATTTGCTGCTTAAGAAACATTATTTTGTTGCTGAAAACAGGATTATTTGATGAATCGAATGTATTTATTTTTTTGTAATGTTATGAATCTCTTCAATGTGACTTTTGATCAATTTATTGCATCCTTGCACTACTTTCTTTACAACAAGAAACAAAAAAAAACAACCTTACTTGTAGGGTTGTGTCTTGGTTAACCAGTGCAGGGTGTTAACCACTACACCACCTGGAAACCGAAAACACAAAAAACACAATTCAAAAGGTAATACAAGTCAATGACTTAAAAAGGAGAATGTTTATTTCACTGTAGAATAAAGGGAAATAAACAATTCATCCACTTTTAAATTTGATGCAAAACTTCAATATGAAACAATGATTCTCTGATCCAACATGGCAAGCTCTATATGTTACACTGCATTCAGTTCATTTCATTTCCCACTTGATCCATTCATGTGTTTTTGAAACTCAACTGAAACTAAATTGTAAGTGACACACTCTTAATTTTATGAAAGCTCTGGTTTCTCTCATCAATGTGCATGATTAAACCAAAGCGGCTGCAGTTTGAACGGTTCAAAGTAAACTAGGTTTTAATCTCAGCACCATATTCACTGGTGTTACCTTGAGCGCCACTGAAATAGAAAACTGAAACATTTCTTATAATTACAGTAATTCCAACGCAACATAAACAAAACTTTTGTTGGATAAAGAAGTGGGAAATTAACCAAAGAAAGTTCATTTTAACTTTGATATGAAAGATCGCCATATTTAAAGAGTTAGTTCACCCCAAAATGAAAATTCTGTCATGAATGACTCACCCTCATGTCGCTTCAAACTCAGAAGACCTTCGTTCACCTTCGGAACACAAATGAAGATATTTTTGATGAAATAAGACAGCTATCTGACCCTCCATAGACAGCAATACAACAATTTCAGTTGTGTTGCTGTCTATGGAGAATCAGAGAGCTCAGATTTCATCAAAAATATCTTCATTTGTGTTCTGAAGATGAACGAAGGTCTTCTGAGTTTGGAACGACTTGAGGGTGAGTGACAGAATTTTCATTTTGGGGTGAACTAACCCTTTAATTTTAAAAAGAAAGAAAACAAAGCTGTGAGGAATAGAAATACAGCATGCTCAATGGACCGTTTAACAACATACTGACTGTCCAGCTGACAAGATGAACTTTCATTTAAAAAAAACTATATGAATCAGCTGTAAAGTGGTGAAAATGACACAATCTAGGACCTTTATACAGTGTGTACCACTGTAAAACGGCAAGAACATTCCTCACAGTCTCGCTTTTCATCCGTGCTAAATTCAATATGGCGTTTAAAGTCAATATCACAGTGAAACTACTATGAATCACTGATGTCCACCGTACTGGAGTCTGAAAATAAAGGGTGTGAAGACAGATGGTACTTGTTGGCCTGTTGGTCCTGCGTTGAAATTGACAGAGGCAGGCTTTGAACAAGAATGGTTTCTGGTGGACCCATATCTAAACTATCTTCAGCGTGCTTAGACGCATCCTGAGACGAGGAACCATTAATGTTCATGGGTTCTTTTGTGGTGGCGATCGTCGGATTCGCCTCCGTTACCACGGTAACCTCAGTCCCGCCCTCCTGGATGAGCTTATGGAGGCTCTCCAGGTCAGAACAGGACGTGATGAAGGTGTGCGTGCCGTCAGAAGCGGATGCAGAACAGGAGGCGATGAAGTTTTGAGTACTGCTTTGAGACGCTGTTTCACTGGAGTCGATCTGAGTGAGTAAAACCGTCTGGTGCTCGAGGCCGGACTCTGGTGCTAGCATGTTGACGTGCTGTATTACGGGGTTCAAAAGCACATTGTGATCCTCCGGACTGAGCAGAACGGCTCCAGGCTTTCCAGTGGAAGCTTGGATGAAAGTAGCCTCCGGGCCTATAGAGGGCGCCATGATGATCTTTAGATGCGTCGCGCTGTAGGAAGACGACGTGTTGGTTGCGATGGAGGTTACAGTTTGACTTTGTTGTTGCACGTTGCTGTTATGTTGCCTCTTGTGGCTGCGAAGAGAATCTTCTCTGACGAACGACGCCTCGCATAAGTCGCACCGAAACGCCCGTGCTGCTTCTAGTCTCGCCCGATAACGCGAGCTAAGCGGTTTCGGTGGCTCCTCCCCCGTCCCGCTTCCTCGTCCCTGCCTATCCGGTTTATCCGCATGACACTTCCTCTGGTGTATTAACAAATTACTCCGCTGCTTACTAGCAAACGAACAGTGATCGCATTTAAAGGGCCGTTCGTCCGAGTGCACGCGCTCGTGGATCTTGAGCGCCCCCTTGCTGGAGCAGGAGTAACTGCACTCGCTGCACTGCAGAGGCTGGGCCGGCTGGTGCTGGCGGGAATGGTGGCGCAGGGCGGCTTTGGTGGCACACTGGAAGTCGCATTTCAGGCAGCGGAAGGAGTCGGAGGCACTGTGTTTCAGCTGCACGTGAGATTTTAAATTGGCTTTCATGGCACAGCGGTACTCGCAGAGATCACACTTATAAGGCTTCTCGCCGGAGTGAACCCGACTGTGGCGCTTCAGGTCGGAGTTGATCTTGAATTTAGCATCGCATTGATTGCACTGGAACGGGGCGTCACCTGAGGAAACATCCAGGGAGGTGAAGTCAATATATCACAGTTTCCGCAACTTGTTCTGCTCTACCACAAACTGCAACACTGTTTGAACAATGCTGTTCAACCATTAATGATTTGTTAGCAACATGCTTTGAGTTAAGGTAATTAAGTTAATGCACTGATGTACAATTATATTTTGACACTTTTTAATGTCTGCATTTTCTGGGCAAAACGCATTTACTTGAATAACTAAGCATGTGTTTTTAATTTTCATGGTAAAGATAAGCTGTTTGGCTTTGATAACTAAAAACAGGAAAACTAGTTCTCTCATATTTATCTTTTGACAAAGTTTCACAAGCATTAGAGGAAATTTTTGAGAATTTCCTTTCTGGCTGAAAACAACAACAAAAATAACAACTAGAAAAACACTTGATTTTTGTGTTTTTAAGAAAGATTTTACTTGATATTTACAGTTTGTTATTAGAATTGTTTTTATTAATAATAAGAGTTTTATATATACAAATTTAAAAAAAAAAACGCATGATAGCATGTGTATACATATACATGTTTATATACACACAAACAAACACATATTATATAAATACACACACACACACACACATATATATACACATATACTGTACATACATATACACAAAATATGTGTAGAAATGCTTGAGTAGATATAACTTCTCTTTGATATATTATTACTCCTGTCTTCAGTGTCACATGATCCTTCAGAAATCATTCTAACATTATTTGGTACTCGAGAAACACTACTATTATTATTGTTAATGTTAAAAACAGTTGTGTTGCTTGATGTTTTTATGGAAATCATGGTACTTTTTTTTCATGATTCTTTCATGAATAGACAGTTTAAATTAACAGCATTTATTTAAAATAGAAACATTATAAATGGCTTTATGTTGTCAATATTTCAATTATTTTAATGTTTCCCTGCTCTTTGGGGTTTTCTGAGTTTTTGGAAATGCAATACTTCTTCAGATGTTTCAGTTTTAGGTGAATGCTATACTTTTGCAAGAGAATGTAAGTTATTCGATGGAATGTAACATGCATAAGAGAACACATAAGCAATTTTTCTTTGCATCCAATATTTTTACAAGGGCTCAACTTTTCTTATTTGACCAGTTCAATGCATCCTTCTTTAACAGAAATGTTAGAAATGCACTGAGCCCAAACGTTTGGCATATTTCAGAACATCATCTACCTCCTTGGACATGCTCAGTGTCTCACCTGTGTGAGATCGGAGGTGAACGGTCAGCTGGCTGGAGTTGCGGCTGGCGTAGGGGCATATCTGACACTTAAAGGGTCTCTCGTCATAATGGATGCGAAGGTGCTTCTTCAGGCTGCTGCTGTCGGCCGCTGCATACGGACAGTACTTACACTTGTGCGGTTTCTCTCCTGTGTGCAAACGGCTGTGGAGATTCAGCTTATCACGACGACTGAAGCGTTTATGGCAGAGTTCACATTCGAAAGGCCTCTCACCTGAAGAAAAGAGTTAGAGATTAGCATTTTAATCTGTTATTTGGCATCATTTGATAGCGATAAAGCATTACGCGCAACACAGAGATGAAACGACTTACCGGTATGTGTTAAAATATGTCTCTCCATGTCTTTTTGGCCATACTGAGTTTTGAATGTACAACCTAAAGGCATAAAATTTAACAAAACATATTTTAAGCTCCAAACAATGTAGATATGTTACATTCTGTACCTTAAAAGTAAATATACGAACATAAGAGATGCTATGTTGTGTTGCTGCCATTAACCTGAGAATGTGCATGTGTGTCTTTTCTGACTTAGTGCAGGTTTTAGCTTTTTGGAGGTGGTTTTCTGAGCTTTGGTCAGGGGCTTTTTGACTTTTGGTGCACATGTCTGAAATGACTCTGGAAAAAAACAAAACACTTTTGTCATTAGTACACAGCAAAGTCTCTTTTATGAAGGATCATTTTAAACTTGAGCGCTCATAATGAGCCATTACAACATTAGACTCACCACTGGGTCCAGTGCTTCGGGCTGATATATGAGTCGATGGGATCTGGCAGCAGTTTTTCTTATGTGCAAAAAAGTGGTCAACGTTGTTGTACTGTTGTTTGCAGAAGCCACATATGTGGATGTCAGGACTCACTTCTACTAACAGCTGGTTGACTCCTGTCAGAAATAAATATATTATTGAATAATTGAAAAATATTCCATTGAAAAAAAATGGAAATTTAATATAAATAAATGAAAAAAGACAATAAAGTAAAATCAAACATATGCATTTTGGTAACAAGAATGGTGCTGAATTGCAGGGCCGGCCCTGGGCATAGGCGGAATAGGTAAATGCTAAGGGCGCCGCCGATCCCTAGTGCTAAAACGAGTGATATATATATATATATATATATATATATATATATATATATATAATTTTTTTTAACAATTTATTTTTTAATTACAAAGACAGAGAGATTGTCCCACAAAAAATAACTATTTTATTGCTCTTCCGACTCGACGTATGATCTATCTTTCCTTGTGCAGCCTGTGTTACCTGATAGTGACCATTTATCAGTGAACATCTACCATAACGTCAAAAAGACCGAAGCCCTCTGGTGCACAGGGAAGAAAAAAAAAGAGAAGAAGAAGAATTTAAAAAAACGTATTAATCAGCGTGTTTTTAATGTATGTATGGTAAGGGGCACCAGTTAAAATCTCGCCTAGGGCAGAAAATTGGCTAGGGCCGGCCCTGCTGAATGTGCATGGAAATATATGAATATAATATTCAAATGCAAAGTAAAATTAATAAAAGAAACATATAAGTAAATTAATAAATGACTCCAAAATAGACTTAATAAATAAACAAATAACTACATAAATAATACATAAATAAATAAATATCTTCACAATTAATCTAAATTATATATATATATATGGAGAGAGATTAACATATAAATAAAGACATTTGATAAATAACCCTTTCCATCCATCCATGAAAGAAATACATAAATTATTTTAAATTTTAAAGTGGAAAAAAAATAAAAATAATAAAACAAAAAATCTTTAAGCTCCATATAGTGTGGATATTTGACTTTTTACACCAAGCAATAAATGAGTTTGTGTATTATATTATCACAACTTTGAATGTTGTCTATTACTATTAGTATATGCATATATGTGTACACACACACACACACACACACACACACACACACACACACACACACACACACACACACACACACTATATACATACATATACTAAAAAGAGTATTCAAAACATTTAACATTATAGATAGATAGTTGGATATATCTATCTATCTATCTACCTCTTAATTGTTAAACATGATTAGCACAATATACTAAAAGATACTTTAATTCTTTCATCCATCTACTTAATAGCGTCAATATTTGAATCATGGCTGTGATTATTACCTGTACTGCACAGAAATCTTCTATTAATCTCTTATAAACACTGTTTTTTGTAGCATTTTGTACATATAGCTGATATCTTTATGTACCTTCTCCGATGAACGTTGCCATGTGGATCAAGATGCCCGCTGAGAGCCGACCTGTGAAGTATTTGACAACTTTAATTCGCGTTGTTGTTCTGTGTCCTCTTCATTTCAAGCGCTTTCCAGCAGAGCGCTAGGTTTTGCGACAGTGTGCGCCGCTCGACGGTAAACATCATTTCATCACTGAAAGTCGCTCAGCGTCGCGCTGTAGTGAAGAGCGCGCAGCAGCGCCTCGCGCGTCAGGAGCGAGTGTTTCCCCACAAACAAGTAAACAGTGCTACCAACAACAGGGAAAGGGAGGTGTACATGTTCAATCAAAGCGACTTTTCCATTTTCAGTCAACTTTTCCTCAAAACAGGGATTTTTATCCTCTCAATAACGCTTCCACGCACTTACGATGTGTTTTCTTGGCCATCAGAGTCTATTTTACTTTTCATAAATCTTCCTTCACTTTTTGGACACCAGGGAAATTCACATTTAATACACGGATAATGTGTTATGACAATTAATGACGAGTAATTTCTCATTTATAACTCATCTCCTTTCCGCTTTTGGGGGCTTCAGGGTCCACTGAAGCTCAATTCAGATCTCTTGTTCACTATATTATGTTCAAACTATGATCAGATGTTCATTATAAGGAAGATCATAGCAGTGCAGTTGCTGTTATATGTCATACACTCACACTAACCCACGGCCTGAATATATGGAGATGGCTGATTTGAGGCCAGCTGAGCTCGACAGCTGCACACAGCTGCTTAATGCCCGCAGTCTGTCGTCACAAGACATCTTAGCGCTCACACACGTGGCGAAGACTTTTAATTGTTGACTGTCTCGCAGGATTTTGACTGCAGTACCAGCAGATGAACTCAAGGCTCCACTGTTCACCACAGCTTCAGCAGCTCCTGTACACTTGGCCAGCCTTTTATATTACATTATATTATATTATATTATATTATATTCCCCCGGTTTCTTAAAAATGACTTAAATGTCAAAATTGAACTGTGGCCTATGTTATAAATGTATTTTATTTTTAGAACAAATAATAGATTTTATAATAAATCATCAATATCATGATTTTAAATGTATTACTGCTATTGATGTTTTGTCTTTAAATTTATATATATATATATATATATATATATATATAATTAATAAAATATATAATAACATTAATTACATCTAATATTTTTATCACATATATAATGATAATATATAATATTAATATTATGATGATTATTATTGATGTTTTTAAATAATTTGAACATTTATAATTATATGTTAAATATATATAATTATGCACTTAATATTACAATAATACATATTATATTATAATACATTATTACTATTATTTAATATATAATAAATATAATAATAATATATAAAAATATGATATAAAAATGCTTCATATTTGTAATGTAATATTACATTATATTATTTATACTGGATATTTACTAGAATTAGTATTATTTGTTTATCAAACATTAACATTTTGAAAGTACATCAGCAGTATGTCATTTTGTAGCATTATTATAATATATTAATATTATGATTATTATTTTTGATGTTGTTTTAAAATAATTTGAACATTTATAATAACATATAAACATTTAATATTATAATATATTATAAACACATTATTTAAAAAACTGTATTATTATAGTAATATTACAAATTGTAATATATTATTTATCTTAATACTAGAATTAGTATTATTTGTTTACCAAACATAAACATTTTGAAAGTACATCAGCAGTATGTCATTTTGTAGCATTATTATTGCTGTTACCATTCTTTATAATAATTACTAATAAATACATTTTATTACCATGAGTTTGCTAAAATGATGCAGTGTATTATTATTACTGCTATTATCTGTTCATACAATGTGTAATAATTCACCAAATATTAATGATGACATTGGGCACACTCCCAATCATGTTATTATATTAGAGAAACCCAGGATGTTTAATATATTCAGGTTTATTAATAAAAACACGTTCACTGCAGTGGACAAAGATGAATATTTTATTCATTATTATTAGAGTGCGCTGATGTTGAGGTAAAAACAGGACAAAACAGATCCGAGTCTCACAAAACAAACTCATTGAGAGAGTATATGTGTATCCATCGCCGTTAGCAGACCACATACTGACTACCACATTTATTTCTCTGAGTTATATTCAATAAAATATTTACATATAATTCTTCATCACCTCAGGCCATTCTGCTCAGGTTGTGGTGTGAAGGGTGTGAGTAATCCCACTCATCATTAATTTACACGCCATTTTTATTACCATATGCTGTGATTCAGAGGCAGATCAGATCTGGATTTCCACATATTGTGAAACTGAAGAAATGAAGGGCACTGTCATGAATGTACTGACACTGTTAGTTGGGATAATGCTTGACCACATTCACCACATCAAACGATGAAAAAATATAGAAATGACATTCCTGGTGCTGATGATGACATCAAATCTCCAGACGCCAGATCTGAGTCTTCAAGATCAATCTTGACTCACATCCGCCATGTTTGAACTTCATGTTGATCCAAATATTATTGTTATTATTATTACATTATTTATTTGTGAACATCTGGTGAATCGTATAATATATATTTTTTTGAAAATGTAAATTTTATATAATAATGATAATAATGTTTTGTTTATTAAAATAATATGAATAAATGTATATATTAATATTAAAACTATAAAAAAAACAACATAATTTTAATAATAATTATTATTTATTATTATTTTATTTTAGTAAAATATTTCATATTTATATTTGTTCACATATCTTGTTTTTATTTAAATAATTTTAATAAACATTTTATAATTCTCATAGTATTAATATGAATTAATATTAATGCAGCCACAACAATTATATGTAAAATTATTATTATTATTTGGTGAACTTCAGGTGAGCATTTTATATATAAAAATTAATATATTTTTAAATGGATCTGTTGTTATAATATATATTGCTTTTATAAAAAAAATATGAGCTATATTAATTATAATAATCTGCTG
>JAUCMR010000038.1:2087239-2099266 GCA_032357425.1 Enteromius argenteus | reverse complement strand
ATTTTAAATATACGTTTCATATAATAATAATAATAATAATAATAATGCTTTATATTAAAATAATTCTAATAAATGTATACATTAATATTAAAACTCCTTAAAAACAACAACATAATATTAATAATAATAATTATTATTATTTTAATAATTTTATTTATGAAATACATACTATATATTTATGTCTGTTCATATATCTTGTTTTTATTAAAAACAATTAATAAACATTTTACAAGTCTCATAGTAATATTAATTAATATTAATGCAACCACAACAATTATATGTAAAATTTTTATTATTATGATTATTATTATTATTATTTGGTGAAGTTCTGGCGAGCATTTTATATATTAAAATCATATTGTTTATTGATCTGTTGTTATATATTATAATACATATTGCTTTTATCCAAATAATATGAGCTATATTAATTATAATAAAGTTGAAACTATTTAAAAAACAAAATAATAATATTAATAATAATAAAAGGTAATTTATGCTTTATTATTACTATACAGTTTGCTTTTAAGTTAACAACAACAACAACAACAACAACAATAATAATAATAATAATAATAATTTAATATTTTATTTAATTTCTATAAAAGAAAAGCATATAGTGACCAAGGACCCTCAAGCTGCAACAAGGACCTGAACTGTATAGCAGTTTTAATATGTGAATATAGTACGGTAGCTTTGGGACAACATGACAGAAGTTTGATTTCTGTCTGAAGAACGATGACAAGCTTGTTAAATCTGTTGCCTCATGTATTTGGATTTTGAGCAACGACAGACCACTTCTGTTGCATGCATTAAATACAACAGACCATAATACAGATTTAATCAACGTGCTTTAAATAAATATTTTGCAAGAACCGTGGAGTTCCCCGTGGGACCACTTTTAATAATCTTTTAACATTCTTGTAATTCTCAGCCTTCATAATTTACCAACATCCCATAAACAGATGTTATGCCATGTTTACATTATTTGTCAAATGGCCCCGTTTTCCTCGTTGTTTATGGAAAACGGGGGCAGAGACGGGGCATGTTTCGACATCTCCTCTAATGCTACGACAACACTTAAATGCAAAAAATGAGTCAGCATAAAGCTCTGGAAGATGAAAGGAAAGATGAACATGAAGACACCTGTAAACTAAACGTTTCTGTCTGGGTTTAATCTGCTGAAGATCCACGCCAGGTTTCACTCAGCCTAAGGTTACAGCAACAGTGTCCTGCTAAATAATATCAGTTAAACTGGGCCGGGCGGAAAGAGAAGAGAGAAATGAGATGTGTACGGTGGGGTGATGTGTTTATGACGTGAGGAGGAACAGGAAAAGACGTTCTGAAGGTCCATGTTTGGTCTGAGCTGCATGACAGATTATACACACATGTATAGAGTATGAATTGAGCTCAACAGCTGTTATCATTACATCAGATAAAACGTCTGGAAAACATCACATCCCGGTGTATTTCACGGCACAAACACGAAGACAGACCATAGATTTTTATATGAAGCAAATTAGACATTTGACTTTTTTCTGCACTTTATTAAAATAATATTCATTAATGAATCATTTCTTCAATTACAGACACCCCTGAATTTCCCCAAAAAGAGATTTCGGGGAAAAAAATTTGTCCCTAAACTACAGCTAAGGTATGATAAAATAAAAAATCTTTTAGCAATAATAATAATAATAATAAATAAAATAAATAAATTATTATATTTTTTAAAGGCTTTTAAAAATAATAATAAAATCAATAAGCAAATGCGCTTTATTATTATTATCATTCTTATTTTCATTGTTGCTGTTAAAAATATATAAGATATTATGAATTTATATTTATAAAGATTTACATTTGTAGCAAATTCATCTTTTTATAAAGATTTATTGTTAAATACTTGATTTAATAAATGTTTGATACTAGAAATATATATTTTTATACAGATATTTTATTGAAAGTTTTAAATACTAATACTAGTAATAATATTAATACATAAAAATAACCATAACCTAATAAATTATAATATCATGTTATTATAATTAATAATAATACATTTTATTGTTGTTACAATAAAGTATAATAAAATATTTTATTATTTAAAACATTAATTGAACAATAAATAGCATGTCTATATCATTAATGTAAACACGTTGGTTACACACCCAAAAATCTGCTAGCACAGAAAGGTCCTGGATGTAAAGTAGATTATCTGGACTAAATAATGCACATGATAACTGAAGAACCAGAGAGCAAAAAATGAAACTGAAGTGAATGACTTCAGGCAAAATCAGGCCTTTAAAAGCACACTAATAAACAATAAACTAGACAGAAGAATCATCAGTGGCTCAGGGCAGAATGCACTGCACAGACTCCAGCGGGACCCCGGGATCTGCCGTCTTTTTAATCATCTTCTGACGATCTATGGGCTCTTCACATCTAATAAGCTGTTTGAAAACAGTTGCTTTCATTTCTAACCCAGAAGTGTCCAGTGAATTCAACTCAGTGCTGATGTCTACTTTACTCTGTTTTATGGCTATAATAGATTCAGGTCAATGCAAAAATGTAGACTCTCAAAACCACAACAAGAAATGGAGCTCTAAGTCCCATTACATTTCAACATGATCGGATGATTTTGTGACAGGTGAATTGAAAAGAGAACCTAGCAACACCCTAGCAACCACAATCACTCATTTTACATAATTAGAACAAATTATATACAAATAATTTTAAAATAAATATTATATTTAAACTTTTTCTTAAGAAATTATTTTTTTTCCAGAACAAAATCTAAATATTTATTAATAATATTTAATAATTATTTTTACATACATCTTTTTTAAATAATGTTTTAATTAAATAACATTTTTACTTAAAATATTTTTTTTAGCTGAATTCAATTTAACATGATATATGTGTAATAAAATAAAATACCAGATTCAAAACATTATCAAGAACTGTCAAAGTATCTCAATTACACAAAAATAAAAGTGATTATGAAAAACAAAAACAAAAAAAGCATCATCCCTATAAGTGCATGCAGAGAAGCAGTATTTGTATGCATCATGGTGTACATACCACAGAAACTCGCTGACACTGTAGATAGCCTGTATTAGCGTTATAATGTTGATTATTATATAATCGTGTTGGTGGAGGATCTAATGAAGGTCTTAGATTAGCAGGATGAATCAAAGCTGCTTGTTTTGACCTCTGATGGTCACATACTGATCAGCTGATTACTCATAACAGGATGTCCTGTTCTAATATTAGGATTAATAGTTTGTAAAGAGACGTCTGTTTACAGTACACACTATAAAAATGAGCATGAGCAGCTGATCTGACTCTTGAAAAATACATGGAAAATAAGAACAATTTTCCTTAGTGTAAACAACTTTTAAACGATCTAAATAACCTTTTGTGGAATGGAGACATTGCATGTATTTTAAAGGTTCTTCATGGAACAGTCTATGCCAACAAAGAACTAAAAATATTTTGAACTGTAATCATTGAACTGAAATTCTGAACTGAAACTCCCAGTCTGAAATTGGCAAGGAAAAATCTTTTTTAAAATCTAGAAATACAAGCCTTGTATTAGTGGGGGGGGGGGTTGATGCCTTTATTATAATAATCAGATTTAAAAGTCTTAAAGGTGCAGTGTGTAATATTTAGGAGGATCTATTGAAAGAAATGCAATATAATATATGTAACTATGTTTTCAGAGGTGTACAGAGACCTTACACCATGACCCGTTATCTTTTTATTAACTTAGAATGAGCTATTTATATCTACATACTGAGCGTTGTTCTTGGGAATACAACACTGACACGATGAATAAGTAACTATAATATTTGCAATAACATATTGATTTATTGAATAATTAAGTAAATATAATTTACCTTTGTAAAGAAACTTTATTGCTGGCTATCTGCGCTGTCTCAGATTACCACATCTTAATCCTGTATCGGCCACCGTAGCTTCTCTAAAGGGAGGTGAGCGGGCGAACGAGCTGTTGGTTGCAATTCACAATCTCAACCTCTAGATGCCACTAAAATTTACACACTGCACCTTTACTACTTTATTAATAAATCTTCATTAGTCACTTACCCCTATGCCATTCCAAACCCGTAAAAGCTTTGTTCATCTTCTGAACATAATTTAAGATATTTTTGATGAAATCCGGAAGGCTTGTGACTGTCAAACAACGAACACTGTCAAGGTCCTGAAAAGTATGAAAGACATCGTCTGAATGCTGCATCTGCCATCAGTGGTTCAACTGTAATATTATGAAGCTATGAGAACACTTTTTGTACAGAAAGAAAACAAAAATAATGACTTTATTTAAAGATTCTGCACCGTAGGGCCATTTTGGATCTAATCATGTGTATACACATTGCGTATGCATTTCTGTGTTAGACACAATGGAAAGATATGTCTTTTACATGTATTTACGCTGTGACCTGCACCTTGACAGTCGTAATTGTTTGGCAGTCAATGGGACAGTCACAACTCTCGGTTTTCATCAAAAATATCTTAAATTGTGTTTTACGGGTTTGGAACGACATGGGGGTTAGAGATTAATGACAACATTTTCCCTTTAAGTTGATTTCAGTTGGTCTCTTGTTTAAATAATAATAATAATAATAATACTTATTACATTTTATAGAAGTGAAAAACTTCCAGACAAAAAAATAAATAAAATAATCTTTAAAAACACCCTTTGTCTTAACTAAAACCTATTCAAGAAGTTATGTTTGAGGTTTTATTTTTTCTAATCTGCATTTGTCAGAATTGTAGAGATATATGCTCACCATTATACTGTAGTGCAATCACTGTTTTCAAAAACTATTGAAACAGCAAGCATGTTCGATATTTAAATATTTGACACATTGAATGAGGTGCGTTGTTTTTCACATTTGAAATGAAGATGTGGCAAAACATGAAGGAAGTATGATATGAGCAAAGAGTCCATGACTGATAGGACATACACACCCTGTAACACACACACACACACACACGTGATCAGGGCTGTCACCGCTGGTGCGAGTCTTGTAATTGGACAGAGGTGTTGGGAGCTAATGAAGCCAGATCTCGCACCTGCCACACCGCCGGGATTCTCCTGACTGCCCACTTAAATCCGCACCGGTCCCTGGGTCTTAAGGGCAAGAGTCTCTGCTCCAAACTAATGGGAAAAAAACAAGGCACTACAGGGGAGGTTCCCTGTCAAGATTGCTAAACCCCCTCCCAGAATCCTCAGCGGTCCCGGGAAAGCGTCTGGTGTCAGATATTTCAGACAAACGTTAAAGTGCTGCGCCAGCGAATCTGCGTTCAAACACTGGTGAGATGCAGTGTGAGACGGGCCTGTCTTTGGTGACATGAGCGCAGCACGGGAAGAGTTTTAGCTGACTACCTGGATGCACTTTCCACGGATGAACGATCGTAAATGCATTCAGCAACAGATGAACATTCGGCAGTGACAGATCATTTCAATGTCAATTTAACGCATCAGTACAGGGCAGTTGATTATAAATTAGACCAAAAATATTTAAGTTATACAGACACATAGTTAGATAGATAGGTAGATAGATAGACAGACTGTCATGATAGACAAACAGATATAGACAGACAGACAGATAAATAAATAGATATAAATAGACACACAGACAGACAGATAGATAAACAGATAGATAGATCTAACAGATGAATGTTTCAGTTTGATCTACAGGTGTCAGTCAGCAGCTCAGGGCTAAAGATCAGGTTTCAGGGAGGTTTGTTGTTCTGTGTTCAGTCTCAGATGTGGACAGACACTTTGATGTTTGCTCTTGTTTAGCAGCAGCTGTGTGTTTAATACGTCAGGCAGCAAAACAAGCTAAAAGGTGGAGGAAACAGGGTCAATCTGATTGACGCGGTGCAGACTGCAAAGAAATGCACAACATGCCCCAAATCATTCACATTGTGTGATGCTCACAGTCCCGCAATCGCTCAGTAACTAAAGAACGATTTTGCTCTCAATGAATTAAACACCACTGTTGAAGGAATTAAAAGCGTTGAAACTTTAACTTTAGAAGTGAAAACAAAAGGTCTGGCATAACTGTAATGACTGTCTAAACATTAGTTGTTGCATTAGGTTTAGTGAGTAAATGATGGGAGTAGATATTTAAGTTTAAAAATATGATATTGATAAATGACTAGAGATAACTAGTTTTGTGAGTTTTTGTTTATATTTTGCATTAATGACTTATATTCTTGTATTGTTCATTGGAGTTTACTGTAGTTTAACTTGCAGTACTAATACATTACCGTGGGAATGCATGGATGGCTAGTATTTCAACATGCTGTCACTATAAGGCCTAATTGAGTATCTTTATTTGATCCCTAAAGTGGACATTTTTGCCTAAGGCTTTTCCAATGTCCTATAGGATAATATATCATTATAATAAGCTTGAGTAATGAAAATGCAGAGCTCACAAATTACAGCAGATCACAATGGCAAGAGCAACCTTTCTTTCTCCTTTTTTTGGCAGTTATGGGGTGATTTATGCCATGAAATTAACCACTTTTGGCAATTAACACTGTTTCAGAGGTATACTACAACTTCTTGTTCTCAGTGTATTAGAAATAATCTTTCCCTTAGGTTCTACTACCTACTTGTAAAAAGTATCTCAAATACTGTAAATGCAAATATTGACAGTTAGTTTTAGAGTTCTTAAAAGCTGTTATGTTAAACTATTTGAATTTTGTTCTCATAATAATACTTTGTACCTTTAAGGCTTCCCCCCAGATCACCTAGACATAAAAATCATATTAAATAATAAAACTTTAGTTTAAGTTTGGCCAAATATGTATCACTACATGAACTACATTTGGTGAACAAGTATTACATTTTATCCCTTTAAGGTTTTTGTCTCACGTCATGATATAAAAAGTATTTAAATTAATTTAAATGCAAAAATTACCAATTAAAAAAACACTATTTTTGGCCAAACACAGGATTTCTACACCTATGTTAATTACCACTTTTTCACTTCAATAAAAGCTGTAATGTTCATTTAATTTATTGTTTTTAGTTCACAAAGTATTACAAGTTATTTTTCCCTTTAAGTTTATATATATATATCTCATCTCAAATAGTCAAAATGCTACGTTTACTAATAAAAAACAACAATACACACACACATATAACAATAATATTATTATTGGTAATGGTATATTAATGGTATATTAGTTGAATTCTGGCGATCACCGCTGCTGTGACACAGGTTTTGGTTTTCTTCCAAAAGTCGTCGTGCTAAAAGCTGACCATGCGCTCATAGCAAGTTTCTGTGCACTTTATCACATTTTCCCTTTCCCAAGTATTAGAAACTCTACCAACCCAGTAATCATATCTTCTCTCCTTCAGTCTGTCCCCTCCAGTAATAAAACACTTTTTACACTATGTTCCATTTGCTAATGTGTATCTGATGTCTTCTAATCGCAACGATAAGCGGGGTTGCAATGCATCCGGAAATAAAAGACACCCAAAAGCTGCGTCTTATCAAGATGAAGCTGCACGCTATTACGACCTGGAGTTATCCATCACCATCCGTCACAGATCAGACTGCAGGAAACAGATTACACACTCCTGAATCTTTATGGAGATATTATATTGCTTTCATCTGCATTTTTTATAGAGTCTGATCTGAATCGTGCGTTCGGGAACGCAAGCGCGGCCCTCTGGCTCTCGCTTCCTCAAGTACGTTTTTAAGCGGAGTATCGCATATGAATCCGCTGAGAGGAGCGATCACATTTCCTTTGAAATGAGAGGAAATCAGGGACCGCTGTTCTTTTTTTAATACAATTTGCTCATGGTCCGCAGACCAAAGAAGAGCCGTCAATCGGGTCGGAGTTGCTAATGAGTTGGCTGGTAAAATCGCGAGTGCTGGGCCCAGCTGTCATCCATTAGGTGATGGTTTTAAGACTAGCAGTGATACTTCATTAATTAACCTTCACATTCTATGTAGATCCGCTCATCAAGATGCAGTTAATTAAAGAAAGGTCACTCCAAGGGCTGTTACGAGCTGCATCATTACAATAGAGAGATGGCGCTGCTCGAAGAGAGAAAGTACTGGGTGAAAGCTTTTCCCGCAGATCATCATTACACATTTCCTCCAGATATAAAGAGCTTCTGGGATGGAGAAACTGGCTCCAATCAGCTGCTTTTTTTTACAAATGTCAGAGGCTGAGAGGCAGAACAACCACAACAACTTAAGAAGAAAACTGGATGGTTCTCATTTTAATTAAATATAGGAGTGAAAATCAAAATGTGTTGAAAATGTACTCACCATCAGGCCATTGGTTTCTTCATCAGATTTGGAAAAATGTAGCATTACGTCACTTGCTCAGCAATGGATGCTCTGTGGTAAATGGGTGCCGTCAGAACAAGAGCCCAGACAGCTGATAAAAACATCCACAATTAATCCACACCACTCCAGTCCATTAATAAGCAAGCAAAGAAGCACTGTATTTGTAAGAAAGAAATCCATTATTAAGAGGTTTTATCTTTAAATCATCACTTGCTGGCGAAAACATAAATCTACGTACAATAAATAATAGGGCTTCCTCCTGAGAAAAAGTCCATCAATGCTTCATCTCAAGAAAAAAAGGTTTGGACTTTTAATTTGACGGAACCCATTCACTGCATGAAATTATTTTGTCAATATGAACAAATATCTTAACATTCTTGAATCAAGACACATTTACTTGAGAAGCAAAATGAATGAATATCTTGTTTTCTAAAAAAAATAATTAATCGAATCTGCTTAAAACAATAAAAGGGATACACTGCAAAAAATGCTTTTCTAGCCTAGAATTTTTATCGTTTCCAGCCTAAATATCTAGAAATTCTTAAATTAAGAAGGATTTTCAAGACAAGACAAAATATTGTTTTAAAAATAAAAGTTTTTACTTGAAACGAGCAAAATAATGTTTTGTGTTTGAAATGAGATTATTTTGCTACATGTCTAGAAAATCCTTCTTGATTTAAGAATTTATAGATATGTTGACTAGAGACAAGACTAAACAAATCTAGGCTAGAAAAGCCTTTTTTGCATTGTAAAAAAACCCCAAAACCTAAACTTAATTCAAAGGGAAAACCAGATCATTTTCCATGCCTACATGCAGATATTTTTTCTTGTTTTAAGCACAAACTCACTTAATATTTAAAAAAAAACCAAACAAACTTAATATTATGCGTCATTATGCTTCTCCAGTAAAATTATCTGGATTTAATAATATTTTAATTTTTGTAATGGAAAGTGAATAATACCTAGCAAGAAAATCATAGAGAATTCACTTGTGAGCAAGTAATGTAATGCTAAATTTCTCCACATCTGTTCCGACGGAGAAACAAACTCATCTTAAACTGCCTGAGGGTGAGAACATTTTCAGCAAATCTTCATTTTTGGTTGAACTACTCCTTTAAGCGCCTCAGATGTGACCAGGGTTAGGTTGAAACACATACAAAGCTTTATATATTCAGAAGGAAATGGGACAGAAGAAGAATTTACTCTTACAGTATATGGTCCACCAACCTTTCACTAGCTCTCACGACAGCACGCGTTGTATAATACTCTTTTTTTCAAGGCGAAAAGCTCTAATGGATAAAACACAAGTAAAATATTCATCAGGCGCCGATTGACAGCATCTATCTTTTAGCTGCATGCCGCTTTCTTTACTCTTTTCAGTCACGTCTCTTCTGTGACGGCTGAGAGGGAATTTGGTGACCTCACACTTTGGCCGGTAAAATGGCACTGAAAGTAAATAAAAAAAGAACTAGAGAAGAACATCAAATAGTTATAGTTTCATATCTGAGTGAGATTCACCGGCTGACGCTTTCTACCTCGGTGTCCCATAAGACTTAAAAAAAATTATATTTCCTCCTTCCTGTTTTCTCATTCTTTTCTCTTGGATTTCAGTTGTTTGCATGAATGGATCCCAGTCCAAAATGTTAGAATTTTTATTCCATATGGAAGAATCCCCTAGGTCAGCCATTTTAATGCAGGTTAGTCGCTTTTGTTTTGAAAAGCTTTAAGGGGCTATAGCTTTTCACTTTGAGAAAGGCAATTTCTGATATCCCACAATTATCAATTGACCAGAAACAAAGCACGGCCCAAAAACGCTGAAAACGGACAAAACACCACTCTGCTGATCGACAGTTCATTTTATCTTTGGGTGCCGGCCAGTTTCTTTGATGTCAGCCAACTTGAATATGCTTTATGCTCAATTAACGTCCCGCCGAGAGATTTTTTACAATGCAATTGTAACGTGACAGTGACATAAGGCTCTAGAGCGAAATGAATAAGACAAGCACTCTCATATCAGTTCATTTATTCCAAAAGTACTCCCTTCAAGTGCTTGAAACTATTTTATGAAACTTGATTTTGACACAGTCTGAAGAAACAGCTAAAGTAGACGCCATATTTGCTATATTAAATATGGGTTGTGTTATTTAGTATATAATGGTGTTAGTCTTTAAAAAAAGGCTTTCTCAGTCACGGTCAACACGGATTGAAGCCTTCGTCGTTTGAGCATATGAGAAATCAGCCTCATTTATTTCACGACAAAAGAAATAGTGAATGAAAAAGCAGATACATACCATTCTCCCGCTCTCTAAATGTTCTTATTCTTCATTCTGCTGACCCGCCAAACCCAACTGATCATCAGAAAATCATGCATGTGCTTTTTAAGCAAAATTTTAACAAAAGACTTGCATAGTCCTCATCATTTTAAAAGGAAACTTCGAATGAATCATGGTTATAATGCTATTTTAAAAGTCTGGCAGACGTTTTTGGAAAGAGCTGCTCATTGATGCAATGGAAAACAGGCCAGAAACAATCTCTGGTCAAACAATATCTTCAGTGGTGAAACCGACCAGCAATATACAGTGTGTGTAATATATATATATATATATATATATATATATATAAATAATGTAACTATTTTATACATAAAAGTATTAAAAACTATTAAAAACTATCAAGCGTTAGCTTAAACTTTTTAGATGATAATGTGAGTGGATCTTGCCTATAGTGTTACCCTGATGCTGGGAGGTTTGTGACTTTTTTTGAGTACTAAAAATTGACTACTATACTGACTACTAACTGTAAAACGAAATCCAGAAAACACGACTAAAACAGAATTTAGTAAAATAATGATGATAATAATAATGATAATTATTATTATTATATATTTTTTGATTCCTTAAAACAAAATAAACATTAAAAAAAAACTAAAAAGAACAAAAACAACAAAAGACAAAACAAAATGACTAAAACTTTAACAAAAAAAAGCATAAATGAAACTAATTAATTCTTGTTTAATATTCAATACCTCTAATTTAACCCAATTTAGAAAATTGCACACACACACACTCACACACACACATATATATATTAGTGCTGTCAAACAATTAATCACAAAGTTTTTGTTTACATAATATATGTGTATACTGTGTATATTTATGATGTATATATCAATACAAACACATGCATGTATATATTTAAGAAAAATGTTACATATCATATAAAACACAAGCATAAATAAACATAAATATTTTTAAAATATATAGTGTATGTGTGCGTGTATACATAATATACACCGTACACATAAAATATACACAAAAACTTTTTATTTTGGATGTGATTAATCGTGATGGTTTGACAGCACTAATATATACACAGTGCCCTAGCTCCACTAATATTGGCACCCTTGGTAAATCTGAGCAAAAGTAGCTGTGAAAATAAATCTGCATTGTTTCTAACCTACCACTGAAGTAAAACAATTGAAAATGGGGAGAAAATCTCATGATGAAATATTGACCCACAACATCAAAAATACAGCAGTATGTTTCATTGTACACATGGAGTACTTTTTATCCCTGTGTTCACCAAACCCATCTTGAGTGACTGATGCTTTTTTTTTTTCATCTGATCATAGAAGCCAGTCCCATTTGTAGTTCCAGTCCTGTCTGACAACTGAACATGCTGGAGATTGTTT
>JAUCMR010000038.1:2069631-2081975 GCA_032357425.1 Enteromius argenteus | reverse complement strand
GTTTATCAGTACATTACAGAAAATAATGAACTTTATCACAATATGCTAATTTTTTGAAAAGGACCTGTATATATATTTAGATATAATATAAAATACAAGAATATAAATATATGCATGTAAATGTATTGATAAATACATAATAAATATCCAGTATTTTTATTTTGGATGCGATTAATCTATATATACACACACATAGGAATTGTACATATTATACATTTGTATAACACCATTCAGCAGGCTAAATTTTGATCTGCAAGCATCTGTCAAGGGCAAACCGTAACACAGCGGGCAGGCGTTGTGAGTGAATGTGTCAGACACTTTGTGTCTCTGAGAGATCAGAGAGCAGGTTGATGTGAGAGTTGGCAGAGTAACATGAAGCTTGATCTGAAAGACAAAGATCATAGCTGTCCTTCAAAACCGCAACATCCGCGGCGCGCGGGGGGACGAGACGCTCATCTGCACGCCGCAGCTCCCACAGATGATGAGAGGGCATTGTAAACATAATTATTGCTGCTAATGATAACGGCAGACAGATGATGAGTTTTTTCTCAGCTCATTTACCATTGGCAGCCATGCCAGGTGCACGGAGGGATCCTCATTCTGTTCTAAACAGTGCCGAGTGTTGTTTTTCTTGCAAAATGTGCAACACAATTTGCAGAGCCGAACACTACATAAACCGTCGCACTTTTGGAGATGGAAAGGTACATGAAAAGTGAGCTTCTAGTTGAACGAACAGAAAATGTGTGGAATTATGTGTAAACATATTTAACAACTATGATTATAGAGAGAAAAAGCCCATTTCAGACTTTAACATCACAACCTTATTCTGTACTGCTTTCACTGTCAACATTAAATCAAAATGGACCACATTTTCTTAATATGTTTCTTAATACATTGTGTTATTGTGCATGACTCATGAATGAACATTGTTAAAAAAAACAAAAAAAAAAAACACTGCCTTCCCGATACTTCCTGATTTCCCCAGACTTTAATAGAATTTAACAGTACCTGCAATCAGTCTTGGTATTTTTCTCATTCATTATTTCAGGAAAAAAAAAACTCTGAAATGAATAATTTCATAATTCATATAAACCATTATTTGGGGTTAAAAAAAAAAAAAATGTACAAGGACTGTGTTATTTTACTATGCCAAGTACAATTCAGTTTCGAGCCAGTAAGACATTTTTCTTATGCTCATGAAGGCAGAAGATTAGAAATACCATAATTCAGCAATATTGTGAAATATTATTACAATTTAAAATAACTGTTATCTATGTTAATATATTTAAAAATATAATTTACTCCTGTGATTACTCCAGTCTTCAGAGTCATAGAAATCATTCTAATCTGTATCGTGGATCCACGATAGCTTTTCAGGATTCTTTGAGGAACAGAATTTGTTTATTTTATTTTAATGCATTCTTGCTGAATAAAAAATATATTTTATTTTAATAAAAAATAAAAATAAATTAGTGCTGTCACTATAAATGTGCACACATGCATGTATAAATTTAAGCAAAATATGCTATATTTGTATATTAAATACATATATATATATATATATATATATATATATATTTAAATTTATATGTATGTGTGTATGTACATGTTTTAAAATATATACACTGTATGAGATTGTATTTATATATACTTAAAGAATAAACTAAAACTTTAATTTTGGATGTGATTAATCATGATTGTTTAAAAGCACTAAAATAAATACATAAAAACATCTAAACTGAAAATTTTTAAACAGTACCGTATAAATTTTCTCCTATGGAGAAAATGAATGGGTCTTTCTACTCCGTACTTAGAAAACACTCACTTTTTATAATCTATTCAATTACTAATGTATAAAATCCAGTCCCACCCACATTGTCTTCAGGGCCGCTGCTGGCCAAATGGTTGCCCTAAGCTGAATAGTATTGTTGTGCCCCCTCCCTTGAAAAAAAATCAAAAAACACCTACTAGCCTATAAGGGGTCAAAATAGAACTTTCATAAAATATAAACGTAAATAAATTAATTGTAATCACATTGTATTATTTATAAATTTCAATTGTAGCCCTAGACAGAAACTAGCCTATATGATTTTATTAATACAGTGTGATTGATTTTATGGTCTCAAGCATTCAGAAATCACACAAAATAAAACGTCCACGTTTTTGTTGAATAAATTAAATAGGCTGTAGCATTTCTATTACAAAAAGGTGGCCAAATTAAAAAATAAATTATAATAGATTAAGTGGATATTTGAATTAAATCTTTGGTCAATATTAAACAAAGATTGGATCGTCCTGTAAATGAAGCAACAGCAATTATCAGGCCTCTGGTGCCCTTTGCAGGCATTGTATTACATTATGTATTTTTACAGTGTTATTCAATGAAACCATAATTAAACCATATATTGCCTCGTTGTTTTTATATAATGCATTTTACGTCATGGAAACTGCAATGTTAAGTGAGATGCATTGTTGGTGGTGGTGAAATCACCGACAATAAAACACATTAGTCTACTAACGTCAGTCAAAAATATTTCACAGGATTATAAACGTATCACCTGAAATTGAAGCACCGGCTTTATCTCTGCGCTGATGTCTTTTCTCTGATGTCCATCAATTATGATTATTTGTATTCAGTCGCAAACATAGGTGATGCGCAGATGCGGAAACGTGTGTCACGTGTGCTTATATGCACTGCCTTCATCAGAAAATATATATTTTTCATAATTAGCCTATTTTTAGCCTATATATAATATGCACGGTCAAGTTTAGATTTTTATGTTTATGTATACATATTTAATAATATAGAACAAAGGTTTTTTTTTTTCTTTTGAGAAACTGGGATGGTGCCCCCCTGGGAGCTGGTGCCCTGCGTACTCTGCGTATAGGGAGCGGCGGCACTGATTCTCTTGCATTTGAAAATCCTATTTTAAAAAAAATACATCAGCTTACAGAAGTCAAACAGATTGCTAATGGCATTTCACGATGACTTGAAAGTTTTCAAAGTGCTGAAACAGAGTCTGTGATATGAGAAGCACAATCTTTCTGACTGTAATACCATATACCCAAGGCGCTGTGTTATTTGTTGCGAGGGCTGTGCTCTCTTGCACACTTTAATATTGCGTTATTATTTCATCTCAGCCTTGAGATAAAGAAAAAAATTCTTGATTTTATTTTACGGGATTAACCGCGCGCTTTCAGGGCGTCTGGAGGTGTCTGTTATGTTTCGTTTTATTAGTGAATTATTTAGACAACACTCAACGGTAACGCCAAGGACAGAGACGGCGCAAGGAGAGCCCTGCTGGCTTTTCCATTCGCCGCCTTCATTCACTTACTTAATTTGGTTTGGTACTCTGAAACCAGCGAAAGAAATTCACTAGCGTTCTCATCCTGATGGCAGCAGAAAGGGTGTGGTAACTGATTTCCCAGAGGGCCAAGCATGCCGAATTGGTACATAATGATAAAGAAATATCAAAACATTAGAGTGTGGAGATTTGAAAATGGATTTGGGCTGAGAGTGAAGGAGACGGAGAAAAGAGCAGCGGCTCGGCAGCCCCGAGCTCAGATTTCCACAATATTAAACACATGATTCATGTATTGATGTCATATTTACAAGATCTAATTTTACGTTTAAGATTCTCTTTTTATATTGCCATGTGGTGCCATCATTTGTCCTCTGAGCATTTAGCTTCTATTACAGTATGTGAAAAGACTCCAATCAACATAAAATCAAAATTGACCCTAATTAGAGTTTTTAATACTGGTTTCTTATCGTGGATGATTCATCAGTGCACATTATTCCAAAGAAGACAATATTTGTTTTGAATAGAGTTACCAATGACCATAAAAAAAAAAAAAAAAGATTAAATACAATTTTTTGAACAGAATCAACGGATTCATTCAAAAGATTTGATTCATTCACATGAACACATTTCAGAATCCAATCAATTGCCAGGAGATGAAAGCAAGTTTTGTAAAGTATTTACTCTCAGAAATTGTTAGTAAATTGCTAAATTCATTACAAAAATGAATAACAAGTAACACACTGAATCAGTATCCTTAAGATGCTTTTCATTTTAATATTTTAGATACATTTGTACTAATTTTGTTGTATTTTGACATTTATTCCATTTTATTTTTATTTTATTTATCAATTTGCCTTTAGTTAAGGTTTTAGTAACTCTGATTTGTGTTCTTGTTTATGAGAACATATTTTTTATATGAGAGCACACAAATTCAAAATGCCTGTATAGTTTTTTTTTTTTTTAAGTTTTAAAAATGAGAAATCTTGGCAAACAGCTAAAATAAATAGTTTTAAATATTTTATTTTGGTTAGCATTTGTTTTATTTCAAGTAAAAGAAAGTTTTTTTTAGTTCTCTAAAATGACCCAGTGTACAGCTTTTTTACAGGACATATTTCCTATTTCAGAATCTTATCTCTCATCGTTTGCAAAAGCCATTTCCTATGCCATGTTGTTCCTGTCTGTTTCATTTACTGTGTCCTGCTTTGAAGGATTGTAACATTACGACAGTTAGCTGTTGTGCATCTATGATGTCCGCCGTGCTACTTTTCAGATATTAAAATGCAAAAGGCCTAAAAGGTGCTCCTGAGCAAAAGTAAAAAGTGCCCTAATTCCTGTTCAAAAGGTCGCCGTGATGAGTTATTGGGGAATAAGCACCTGAAAGCTATTCCCTTGTTAGATTTGACAGAGAGGCTGTCATTTCTCCCTTTAAAAATAGTGGGAAGTAATAAATGGTCATTTGTGAATGTGTTAGCTACCGGCAGAAAGAGCTCTGACTGCCTTCTGTGAGAGTTTAACACGCTGAAATATTGTCCCCATTGTCAGATGAGCGCTAGACGTTTTTGTCGAGATCAGCGGAAAGGCGGCGTTGAAGTTTTTCATCACTTATTATTAGCTGTGAGAAGTTTTTATAATTAATTAAGAGGCCGCTTTTAAGTCAACATAACATGGTATTCACGCCATACACTTTGCAATGTGACATTTCAGAGTGAAATAAAGCAGAACAGCATTATTCATCCAGAAACGACTGGCTCATGGAAAGTGGACTCATAAATGAAGTGTCGTTTGAAGTCAGATCTTTTCAATGAATCTTAATCACATCGACACACTACTATGATGAAATCAGCAACATGCATTAAAACTAATACATTAAGGCCCGGTTTCACAAACGGGGCTTAGCTTAAGCCAGGACTAGGCATTAGTTAAATTAAGATGTTTAAGCAACTTTTACAAACATGCCTTATAAGAAAATATTACAGGTGTGCATTTTAACACAGAACAATGACACTGACATGTTTTAAGATGTGTCAGAGCAAGATATTTTCATCTGAGACAGCTCAAACATGCAATTTAGTCTGGGACTAGCTTAAGTTTTGTGAAACTGGGGGTAAGTGTTGAAATGTATATCTTTAATCTTCCCTTTGGATAAAAAAACATCAAATGGATAGTGTAAATGTCAGTTTTGATGTCACCTTAACTATGAATAAAATGCAAGCTTATGCATTCACATAAAATATTAAACAATTTGGGCATAAGGATGATGTAATGGTTATGTAAACATACCAAGCATTTAAATGTAGATAACCTGGTGATACAGCTTTTGGGAAACCAAGTTTGAGTCCTGGCTTGTGGCTTTTTCCTGTGATCCTGTCTCAGTTTAATGGTTCTGTCAAAGTAAAAGGCAAGTCAGTCAGTAAGTTTTGTCATTTATTTACTGATACTTTGATAAAAAAAAAAAAATCATTAAATTGCCCGAAAGACACATTGTTTCATAACGTTACAAAATATTGCTATTTCAAATAAATGCTGTTCTTTTGAATTTTATATTCCTCAAAGAATCCTAAACAATTTTTTTTACAATGGTTTCCAACAAATTATGAAGCAGCACAACTGTTTTCAACACTGATAATCAGAAATGTTTCTTCAACAGCAAATCAGCATATTAGGATTATTTCTGAAGAATCATGTGACACAAGATTGGAGTAATGATGCTGAAAATTCAACTGCGCATCACAGGAATAAATTACATATTTAATTACAAATATATATATATATATATACACACACACACACACACAAAATCACAAATATATATATATATATATTTAAATAATAATGGACCCCTTTCTGAAGACTGTGATGACGCGTTTAACAGTCATCAGCATTGTAAATCCTTAAAAGTTTTTCTTATTTGTTTTTTTTTTTTTAAATGTATGCACATTTATAACATCATTCTTTGTATTATATTATCTTTGCATCAAATTACAAAAAGATCGTTTACGCTTATGCAAGGGTGTTTCTAATGCAGCGTCTATGAGAGGAATGGTAAATTTGACATCCTTCTCTCTTTTGACTGCTGTTATCCGTCTCTCTCTATTTTTTTATTTTTATTGGAAGTCATGAAAACACTATCGTTGAGATTTTTTTTTGCTTTTGAGCAAATGGGAATGCAAACTATTTGTGGTACGATCCCATTCACTGCTTTTCAAGTTTACCCAACTATGATGACTTTAGGCTGCATTTATTTGGTCAAAAACAAAACAAAACAAAACTAAGCAATAAAATGATTACATTTTAAAAAAACTGGTTTCTATGAGATTATATTTCCAAGAACTACTGTATGAAAAACCATTGTGGAAGTGTTGCTATTTTGTTGATAATGTGTTCTGGGTGATTGCTAGGGTGTTTCTAGCTGTTTTAACAGACCCAACACCACATCTATGATAAAAACCTTCATACAAGGAAAATCCTAAGTCACAACACTCACAACATCCCACATGTTTTAAGGTATCATAAATGGTTTGGGAGCAAAAATGATCAAAAATAAAGGTTCAAAATGTCCTTTATTGGCATCAATGGTTCCATAAAGAACCATCCCATTCCACAAAAGTTTCTTTATAGTGGAAAAAGGTTCTTTGGATCAGTCAAATGTTCTTTGAAGAACACTATTGAAAATAAAAGTTCTTTATTAGCATTGACGGTACCATGAAGAACCTTCAAAATGTTTTTTCTACAGCATCTTTGTGAAAACCTTGATTTTTAAGAATAAAGACCTTTTGTGGAATGTAAAGGTACCATGAATGTTAAAGGATCTTCACGGAACCACTGATGACAATAAGGGTGCATTCTTAAAAATAAAGGTTCCAAATGGAGTTTCAGTGAACAGTTCTTAAAAGAACCATTGTTTTCTTAGTGTGAAGAGCATTATAATTTTGTGGAATGGAAAAGCTGTAAAATTTTCTTCATGTAACCACTGATGCCAAATAAAGAACCTTTATATTCAAGAGTGTAGAGAGCACCCCTAACAAACAATTCTTCTGCCAAGATATATATAGCAGAAACATAGTAGAGCATTATTTATAGAAACCTCAGCCAATCCGAATTCAGAACCTGAACAATCCATTTTAGAACACACATTTATACCCCATACATATTCAAATCCATCCTCCTCCTGTTATTTAATTGGCATTGTGGTCTTACCCAGGTGGCTTAGCTGTGGATATTCGGATGCTCCAGACTCGAGCATCAGCGTGACAGTTTGAGGTGGAGAACACTATTATTAGTTTACCTCTCAGCCATGGCATTTTATCACTGTTGCATCTGATGGTCTCGAGCTTTAAAAAAAGAGAGGAAGTTGTGCATCTCAATCCGCCCGTTCATATTTCATAGGGCACGGTGTCATAAATACAGGCAGCACGGCTGACCTGAGCTATTAGTTACACACCTCCAATGGGCGTGGGACAGTTTGTCTCTGGTAGGGACACGTTTTCCATGAAGTCACGCGGAACTGGGATCCTGAGCCGAGAAATATCGTACGCGGGCAAGCAGACGCCAATGCAGAACTTTGTATGAATATGAAAATGCAACCTGGCTCGAGGTGGGAAAGAGAAGTCGAAGAGGGACAAAAGATGAAAGCAGTACCCAGCCAGGAGTAAAAAAAAAAACATGTGTGTAATATCTGGCGCTCGAGGGGTTGTGGTAGGGCAGCGTTTGGAGTTCAAAC
The DNA here is from genome assembly GCA_032357425.1 of Enteromius argenteus. Taxonomy (NCBI): domain Eukaryota; kingdom Metazoa; phylum Chordata; class Actinopteri; order Cypriniformes; family Cyprinidae; genus Enteromius; species Enteromius argenteus. Next base: position 2,073,950 of record JAUCMR010000038.1, on the reverse strand, counting down.
AGCAGGTCAGATTGTAGGTCAATAGTGCGCTGCACTACAGGGACTCTCGGTTTTCCCTCAGCGCGTCTCATAAGTTCTGCTCGCGCAACTCGTCTTTCGCTTTCTGTCATTCTCGCGCCACAGAGAGTAAATGTGTGTGAGTCTGATACACAAAGATATAAAGTCTTCATGTCGTACCAAGTTGTATTCTCTTGCAAAGTTACACTTTTCGGCATGAAGTGCCTTTGCAGTGTGTCTGGCTGTATGAGGTTTAATGTATGGAGGCCTGTAAAAAATAGTGATAATAGTGAGATAAGGTTGAAAATTAAACAAAGACACATAGCTTTTGAATACCAATTATATAAATCATTTCAGGTGAAATTGAGATCATTAACCCCCGCCTAATTTTAAAAGTCCTATTAATACTGAGTTTTGATGTGACTTTAGTAGTTATCAGCGAAATATAATCCCACTAACTGAATGTCAATAAAAAAAAAACTAAACAAAAATGTTAGCGTTTAGCTTACCTCCATTAATTCCTTGGGATCCAAACAGGGATGAATTTATAAAACACCAAACACTTCCATGTTTTCTCTGTTTAGAGACGGTTGCATGACTGGTTACACAAGTAAGTATGGTGACACAAAATAAAAAGTGGCGATTGTCTAAGGAGATAAAAAAGATAACTATAATGTATGGCTGAGCATTTCTCAGCACTTCGACCTCGGCGCAGTAATATCATCACTCCTTGGTTGTACTGACGAAAGTGAGAGAGAGAGAGGGAAAGGGGGAGTTTTCAGGAGTGATGATATTACTGCAACGAGGTTGAAGTGCTGCAAAGTGTTTTCTAAATTCATCCCTGTTTGGGTCCTAAGGAATTAATGGAGGTAAGCTAAACGCTAACATAGTGGCTCCGCGCACTAGAGCAATTAAGTGCACGCACTGAGACGTCTAAGTTTTCCTTTAACCCTTATGTACTGTTGGGGATGTTTTCATCCACTACGGGTGATTTTGAGTCTTATTTTGGCCACAACTTTCTCTGTGTTTCAGCAAATGGAATGATTTTTGGTGACAAATCTTATTTTGACACATATTTTGGGGAAATGCTTTGAAAATGTTTAAAAACTCAATTCACTGTGGGCAAATTTACTACCCTTATTTTATGTTCGAGATGAAAACATCCACTAAATCAAACTGCTGTAAAAATGTATCAGATAAATATATTTTAAATTTTTTTAAATAAATTTGTTAATCAACTTCAGTCCTGATCAAAACTACTCAATGTTTTTAAAAAATCCAGGATTTTGGCTCTTTAATTGCCAAGTTCATAAGAGATGTCATTGATTTGGGGAAAAAAAATCAATGATAAAATTTACCTTTTATCACAGTCTTGTACATGTGAAAGATTAGTAAAAACATTGGCTTTGAGTCATTGTCAGTTTTTGCGCAGCATCATATTTTAATTTTTTCTCCATTTACTGCTCGTGGCTGTTTTTGCCCCACTGACTTCCATTATAACCACATTTTTTGATTGCAAAGCCACAACATCATATAATCATGCATACTTGATTGTTGGTGGTTTTCCCTGTTGAGAAGAGGTAAAATTTTCATTTTTACAGTTGTTTAGCAGGTGGCACCATTAACCCTTTAGCTAGGCCTGGGCAAAAAAAAAAAAAAAAAACTTGGTTTCTGGCTTTTTATATGGATTTATATGGAGTATAACAGCAAATTATAGTGTGTGTGTGTGCGCGCAAAAAATATATATAAAAATATATATAATTTAAAAAACAAAACAAAACTGGTATCTATTTGATTATATTTTTCAGTTTTATTCATGTGATTCAAAGCTGAATTTTCAGCATCATTACTCCAGTCTTTATTGTCACATGATCCTTCAGAAATCATTCTAATATACTGACTTGCTACTAAAGAAACATTTCTGATTATTATCAATGTGTAAAACATATTTTTGTAAACTGTGAGTTTTTTTTTTTTTTCAGGACTCTGTAATAAATAAAAAGTTCAAAAGAACATTCATTTCAAATACATTTTTACAGTATTTTTTGAAGAATTTAATGCATCCTTGATTAATAAAAGTATTACATTTAAAAAAATAATAATAATTTCACCAATCTTCACACTTATTTTTGTATTATTTTCTTCCACTGTATTTTGGCCATTCTTCACAGTAATTTCTAAGAAATAATAATAAAAGTGCCTCCCCTGACATCACCAGCAACCACCTAACAAGCACATAATTCATATATGTATTTTAACCATAATCTATTACCTAAATAGCAAAAAGCCAACAGGAAACCTTCAACAGAAAAATCAACAAACTGCAGTATTTAAAGCTAACACCTAGTTGTTTACAAGTAGCCAGAGTGACTTTTTTCTTCAGGAATCTGTCAACAAGTCACTTTCCTTTCAAAGCAGGCAAGCAGAACTGTCGGCTCATCACCCTTCAATTAAACCCGTGACCACCTGAAAATCCTCGATTGACATTTCCTCCCCTGATTGTGTCTCATCCATTTTTTAATTGCACTCATTCTCTCTCGGCCGTTCCCATGAGGTGGGTGGACTGCAGTGGTGGCCACTGTCATTCGTCAGGGATGACAGGAGCGAGAGACAGAGAGAGAGAGAGAGAGAGAGAGAGAGAGAGAGAGTGGCACCATGCCACTTCCAAAGCGAGTGCTGATGTGTCAGTCTTATCACACAGCCGAGCGCTCTGGAGGCGACATCCTCCACTGAATCAGTGACATTTCACGGACGGTGCAAATCTATCCGTCTTTGTCAAGCGTCCCTTCATCCTCGCACAAGCACACATCGTTTTCGCATTCCAGGAGTTAGCATATTGATCACGGCATAGTCGCTGAAGTGTGGAAGCCATTTTCCCCCCCTCTTTTTTGGGCTAAAATGGACACCTTTAGTCTGGTGGTCACTGTCAGTTTCCGGTGAGGTGCGTTTTAATCCAGCTGCGTGGGTGGTCTGGGTCACGGGTGTCACAGCGTGTTGGTATGCTGAATGGAGGCAGGCTTTTTTTATTCAAAGGCCTTTTCTCTTTATTCAAAGCCTGCTCTAGACGCAATGTTTTCCTGACTTCATGTGGAACGCTGAGCTGAGTGAATGGAAAAGTTTTTGAACTTCGCAATTATTGTACGTGCCCAACACGGATGAAGAGCACCTTGAGGTCAGGACTGAACTCTCTCTCTCAAGAAAAGAGTTTTAATTAGCGTCTTGTTTAACTTTTGTCAAGTAAAAATGTCTGAAAATCCTCAAAACAAGATGCATTTACTGGAGAAAGCATTGCATCTTGAAGGGATAGTTCAAACAAACATGAAACGCTGTCATCATTTATTCACCCTCGCTCCAAAGCTGTGCAACTTTTTATTTCTTAACACAAAAGAAAATGTATAATTTAATATAAACCTAGGGGAGGGCGATACACTGGTAGATATGACTAACCGGTAGAAATTTGTCAACAAGTATCCACTATCCTGGTTACCAGGGAAAGTAACTATTCAAATATGTCAAATAACTTGGATGTCCCCACTATAAATATGTTAAATGAATGAAAAGGACACTAAATAGAATAATTTATTATTATTATAATACATTAATTACACTAATCTACATTATTTTAATGTTTGTGTGACAATGTGAGAGACACCATCAAATCCAATATACTATTGTAAATATTATTAACTCTCTGGGGACAACTTGGGAATAGAATCACCATAATATATATATATAATTTTTTATACAATAGCATTATAAAATCATATTGTGCGAATGTAGCATTATAAGATGATAGAGTTTTAGTAATTAGAATAACCATGAATGTATATTTGTTTACTAAACTCAGGACTGCTGGTGCTTAAGATATTGTTTGTCATTTAGAGTTTCTATTAAAAGGGCAAAATGATAAATAATTGTGATAAACGAAATTGTGATACTACAAATTCTGCTACCAATAACAATAAAAAAACACATTAGGATTAATGAGCTGCTGGGTGGATGAATATTAATCACGTTGTCTGAGTTCCCTTGAATTGATTTGCTGAAATCAAATGATGATAATAGGTGAGCGCCAGCCAATAAGGTTGTCGTTAGCACACTAGTTCCGCCCATTACCAGAGAAACCGGCAGTTCTTAAAAGTTGAAGGATTCCAAAGGAACTTTTTTTTATTTTGACAGAAAAATACAACAAAGAATATCGTTTAATTCAATTCAATTCAATTCAATTCAAATTTATTTGTATATCGCTTTTCATGATACATATCATTGCAAAGCAGCTTTACACCAAAGTAATGTTTTACAGTATATGAAGAAGTAGTAGT